>VYZQ01043631.1:30647-83851 GCA_013400655.1 Mystacornis crossleyi
CTATTTCTGATATATTTGCCTGAAAGCCCCTCATTTCCAAAATTATAATAGTTCGGGAGGAAGGGAGTTACATTTTTTTCCATTCCGGGGTGGGAGGGGGACTCCTGCCTTCCTTAGCAGACACCTGTCCAAACCAGGACAGACATTTACTTCAGCTGAACAGTTTTCCTTTCCTGACTGCCCCAGAGTTCCCTCCCAACCCTCCTGGGTGACAAATACCTGATGTCCTGGATCTGGCAAAACGCCTTCCTCTAAAGGCATGAAGATTCCTGTTTACAGCTTTACTAAGAGAGGGAATATGTGAGAGGGGAGAGTGGGAGGGGAAGAATACATGCTGTGTCTTGGGGAACTTGTGTTTCCCCATGTGAAGGACACAGGAATTAAAACTCGCTGCTTGAAAGATACGACTCTCATTCATTGTCAGTGTTTGTCCTCAATCCATTTTTATGTATATATACTTACCTATGTGTGTGTATGTCTATGTAATATGTAGTCATATAGTTATATATATATAGTAATATATAGTAATATATAGTAATATATTTTTGGGATTTGGGGGATTTTTGGGTTCTGTAAAGAGAGTGTAGAGTGAGAAATTGCTTGTATTGTCATATAATTACTTAGCAGCATTTGAAATAGATGGAAAGTAGTGAACAAAGTTCCTTTGAGTTAAAAAAACCTCCACACTGAAAACCCCCAGCAAACAAAAAATCCAATTCCAATACATGAAAAATTATCATATTCAGTGTCTGCAGATGAAAACGGTTCGCCTTCAAATCTGAAAGTGGAACTTCCTTAAAATGGAGTTGGGGAAAAGAAAAAAAATCCCAAGTCCAGAAGCATTCAATTTTAGAAGTTTGAGCTTTCATGCTCTAAGAAAGGGAAAGCATTTGTCTTTTTTCAGTATACATACATGTGTCTGTTTACAGTCAGGGTGGTGTAAACCTCATCAGAACCACTGGGATTATTTCATGTTGGCATCTGTAAGAATAGTATTTGTCTTGTGATCTTAATGTTTTAGCTCCTTGCCAGAACTCAAATCCACAGGTGAAACATGCTGATATTTTCCTGTGAAAGTGAGAATTCACAAGGGAAAAACTGAATGTGTGGAACGGTATCATTAAAGTTGAAAGCTGGGGGAAATTGTGCAAAGTCCCTAAATGCAGACACTTAGGCTCGGATCTGCTTCCATTATAGTGAATGCCAAAACTGCTATTGTTTTTACTAGGAACTGGATTAAGGCTTCTATTGATATCATGCCAGTTTGAATTCCTTCTCTTATTTTTGATCTTGACAATCACTTTTTCCATTGCAGTTCCATTAAAGACTTATAACACAGTATAATAAAACTCGGTGAAAAAAATAACTTAATGCACCTAAATTATTATGCAAATGGATACAAATTAAAATGCATTCACATAATTGGAATTCTCTTTTTACAGCAAACAATAGAATCTAAACTTTATTCTTTTTGCTTGCTAATCAATTTTCAGTTCATTGTCTTTTTATTTTCAGGGTTTTCTAGAGTGTCAAAGTAATTGAAAATAATTGGTCTTTCAGTTGTTTTACAGTTAGTACTTAAATAATTAAAAATTAAACAGATTATGCATGTTGTATTTTAATAGAACAATTAATTCAGTGGCCTTTATTCAGTGGCCTCTCTGGAGCATGCCTGGCAGAGCTCAGCCCCAAACCGACGGAGACCAGTCCAGAACACAGAACTGGCCTCTGGATATTGGCAGCAACTGAAATTGCTATTGTGGAGTCTCCCCAAGGAAACAAAAATAAAAGGACTGAAGTATCCTTTTTTAACCCAGGAGAAGCTGCTGCAAGCAGAGATTTGGGAGCAGGGGCAGTGAGAGGCTCCAGGTGTCAGAGGGTGCTGGATCAGCTACACCTCTTCTTCTTTCACTTCGGCATTTTTTCTAAGACTGCGATAGAGGTATCTATTTGGGGATCATATGTAGATCTAAATAAATAGTCCTTAGATGGTCAGTGTCAACCTAGTAAATCTTGTGACAAGTGACCTCAGTGTGGCCATCTTCCAAATTATGTATTTACATTACCCTGAAAACTTGTAAACTTGGTTTTAAGGTATATTGACTCAGAATTTGCATGTAGAAATAAATGGAGGTACTGTAGGTGTCAGTGTGCAACTTTGCTGTTATTCAGACGGAATGGTTTATTTTTGTTTATATGATTTTGATATGAATTTAAAGATGAGATAGCAAAGATATGGTTTGAAGAAAATTGATAAATTGCATCTAAAATGTTTGCAATAAAGAAACAAAGTGTTTTCTGCCATTTTGGTTTTGGGTCTCCACAACATGAATTCATTTGCCTCCACCCTTTGCATAGGACCGCTGTAAGGGCACTGCTGTACTGTTTTACCACTTCATACAGCAAATACTACAGCCAATTAAAGACAGTTTGAAAAATGCTTTTATTTTTTAGATTTGAAAAAGCTTTTTTGCATAGACCAACCTCCTCCCTACAGTATGCAATACAATTTTTCATATTACACCAAGTGATAGGACCTGAGACAAAGAAGGGAAGTTCTGCAAGCTGCATCTGTTTTGGGATATTTCTATCACTTACATACATGAGCAGGATTTTCAGGTAGCGCACTCAGATAGTGAGGAAATGGTAGTGTTATAACAGGCATTGTTCCCTCTTCTGTATGCAAGGACACACAAGCATTAGATGCAGTCTTAAGTCAGTCCCAGCAGCCTATTGCTCCCTGTGAAGCTCAGGCCAAGGCCTTTGCTGGTTAATAAAGTAAACACTTATGGCCTCCAAAAATTTTCCCTGTCCTTGTGACAGGGCAGGTTTTTAATAGGGATAATGGGGGGCTATGGAATCTGTTGTATTCACTCTGTGCTGGCTGTTAGGGAGCGTCAGTATGTTCCCGTGTCTTCCCTGTGTGGCTGGATCAGGAAAAGAAGCATATTTTAGATAAACTGAGTTAATGCAAGTATTAGAGACATGTTATCCCAAGGTTTTTCCCCTTGTTTTCATACATTTCGTTCTGCATACATTTCAAAAGGAACGAGCATTGCCAAAAGGAATGAGCGGCATGCAGGGATGGTGAAACCTGAATTTGGCAGCCTGCAGCCTGCCAAGAGCTGGGAACCAGGGGGTGCAGTCTTCACGGGGCGCCAGACCACATGCAAATCTCGATTTGAACTGTAAATGCAATTTTGGGATGGGTCTTGCTGGGATGGGTGTTCCAGATTATTCTCATATGCCCAGGGCACATGTATTACTCTTTGAGCATTTGGTTGAGACTCAGCTGCTAGCTTTGCTGTTGGAACCAGGGATGCCAAGTTTTCTCTTCAGTAATAGCCCCGTAAGCCTCAGCAAAATCAATGGAGTTATGTCAGGTTGGCATCTGGGGTGAGGACAGTGGGCAGACTTCAAATACGCAGATGAAAAAGGACTAGTTTCTTTTGTCTTGCTACAAAACAACCGGCTCTTCTCCGAATAGATTTGAGTTCGGAGAACTCAATGAGGTTTTGGTGGGCTGAGCCTTTCATCCACTGTGCATGAAGCATGGTGTGAAGCTGCTCTGCCCTTGCTTTGCAACAGCTCTGTACACATTCTCACAGCTGGGTGGGCTTGCCTGGAAATGTGCACTGAACCTATGTGGTTTTATTCTTCAGGGGTCTTCTAACACTCCACCCAAAAGTTGCTAATAAAATTGTCCTTTCCGTGCAGGAAAGAGACCTTACCAAGATCTCTCAGCTCTGCTTTTGAGTAAATTTACATTATTTCATGGCATGTGGTGACAAGTCTGAAGTGTTGCAAAGCACTGGGGTGACTTCTACACCCAAGGCTTGAGGGGCAGCTGCTGATAGATACCCCTTTACACATGCACAAAAGTCTGTGTCAGTTCTGACTGCAGTAGGTTTATGGGCTGTGCAGAGGGATTTCACTAGGTGTGATCCCTCCTGGTGCAGCTGCAAGCACATCAGCAGAGCCACTGCTGACAGCTTTCTGCTTTTTCCTTTCAAAGGAGGGACAGGTACTTTCTGTGGCTAGTTTGGAGTGTTACTTGCCTAAAATAATCCCTTGATCCTTATACTCTCTGAGAGGCCTCTCAGGTGGGTGAACACAAGCTTAGTAGAACACAAGAGCTCAAATAGTAATCAGGTGGTTGTTTGGATAGTAATACTTTTTTATAATTTTCTTCACAAAAGGCTTAGTGAAGGTGTGGATTACTTGCTAACAGCTGAAGTCAAGTAGTGATAGGCAAATCCTTTCTATTTACACAAAATAATGCCAGAAAGCAAGAAATGTTTTTGAGATAGTCTCTGTAAGCACTGTAAAAACAAATGTTTCCACCCTTCACAAATAAAGGCTTTCCTGGAGAGGCCATTTGCCATGTACAGAGCAGAGAAAAGGAAATTAAGATGGTAAAAATACCCTGATCATGATGGAAGTGGGAATCCTGGCCATTCTTCTGTCCATATTTGCAAACACATCTCTGGCGACTCCATGAGCTCTGCAGAACTGAGCAGGGAGGAGGGACAGAAAAGCTTTGGGGGAACACTGAACATCAACCACCTCCCAAATCAGTGCACTTTTAAAACAGATTTGAGAAGAAGATAATGCCATTTGACTCTTCTAAGAGCTCCTTAGCATGGGTTGCTGGTGGGGGACTCAGTTTCTGAAGGCTGATGCTTGGCTATAGCTCACTCCTGCCCTGAGGATACCTGTTCCTGTGCTAGTTAGTCACTAGTCTTGTATTTTGTACACCTTAGCTACTGCTTCCCAAGCAACCAGGGGTGAACCACAAACAGGTTGCAACAAGGCCCTTTAAGATGCTGAAAGGTTAGAATGCAGCAAGTAGGATTTTCAGCATGTTAAAAAAAAAAAAACAACTTGTAAACCTTTTATCTCCAAATTTTTAATGCACATTTTTTGCATGTGTGTGTGTGTGTTTGTATCTTTCTAGGAATATAAATTTATTTGAGGAGATCTAGAAGTATAAATTAACTGTAAATTGAATTGGGAAGGAACTTCCAATTCAAGAGGGAGAATGAGACTCTTCTCCAGCATTTCTGGAATTGTGCAATAGGGTACAAGACTTGTAATGATTTTTTGCTTATTTTATTTTTTTTCAGTATGGCTACCCTTCTGTCTGTCTTTTACTCTTCAAAGTGGGGCTTGGCATGAATTGGGAGGTATCTCAGATCTCAGCAATAGAGTATCTGAGCCCTACATGAGCTGCAATTACAGGTCTCCCCCACACCAAACAAAAATCCCAGAAAGGAGTATTTTTCTCTCTGTGTCCATGCAGAGTAGAGGATTACTTAGTTGTCTTCCTTGCACTGATAAAGATCTTCTGTGGAGGCTTCAGTTGCAGAACATGTGGCTCTTTGAAGTCTCTCACACTTCTGTTTCTGAAACAGCGATCTCCAGACGAGCCCAGAGAGACCCTCTGGTGCACTTTGGAAGCTGAATAGTGTTTTCAATTTGACATGTGCTGTTCAGGTGGTGTTTTGGTGCTCAGTCTGGTGGCCCAAAAAGCACAGCCATTGCTTTTGTGAACCTTTCCCAGTGGGGGCTCCAGGAGGTGTTAGTGGAGGTGGTGCTCAGGAGCCTGTGGGTGGGCAGCATTTGGCATGACACGGGGCAGGGCATGGATGGGAAGTGGAGTGGGAGCTGCTGCTGCTGCTGCAGTGGCCCCATGCCCTGCCTGGGGACACTTGTACATGGGACATGTTAGCCAAGTTTAGTGCTGGAGTGTAAAGAAGCTGAGCAGCCCAGGCAGGGAGTGTTGGAGTGAGTGGCAATGGAAGAATGCAGTGAAACTCCTAATAGTAATTAACTGCATACTCTGGCCGAGATAAAACTCCACAAGTGTTTTCTCTTTTTAAATCCTTTTTTACATGCTGTAGTAAATTGTAGGATTATGATGATCAGCCAAATAAGTTGAGGTGGCAAATGAAATTACCTTTATACAGGAAAGGGTGTTACACTGCTGTTCCCATCTTCAGTTGAAATATGTCCAGTGCATCTTTTTATTGTTTAAATTGCTTAATTGCTATGTTCTATGAAGGTATTATTTTGCTTGTCTTATTATTCTTTAATTTGTAATGTAAACTTTAATTTGGGGCCAGAAGGTCAGCTCATGAATATTTTTTAGTTTTTAGTTAAATAGTTTTGCTTTTAAGAAGTCTTTCAGTGCTAATTCTCTGTGTCCTGTAAAATAAGTCTGCCCTGAATATGAGGAATAAGAAACGTAGGCTAATGATTATTAAAATTTATCACAAGCAGGGTGCCACTGGCCTGCCCAGTGATATTATCGATCACTGGGTCTGCAGCATGTCACCCCTTGCAGAAACAGCTTCTCCAAGAACTTGCTTGGTTTCTCTTGGCAAGGGTAGTCTCTGATGCAAGGAGGAAGAATTCCCCTGGGTGCCAAGCCTTGAAAGGCTGCAGACCCCTGAGCTAACCAGCATTAGTCTAGTGGAGACAGATTGATGTGCTTCTCCCAGCATGTTTTAAAATACTGCTAAAACCTTCTAAATGCTAGTCTATACAAGTCAACCAGCTGAATTTTATCCCTCTTCAGTGCCCTCGGAAGGCGTGCTCTGTGTGTCTGAGCTTTACCTGAGCTTGGCTGTTTGCTCTGCTCTGGAGAAATACAGCAATAACAGATGATAGACATTCTTTCTCACAAACGTATTCTTTTTTCCATACTCCTCCTTGAATGAGCTTGTGCCAGAAGTTGCTGAGCTGTTAGGAAGGTGCCGGAAGCTGGTAATTTGCTCCTTATAGCTTCACAAAAGCTACCAATTTTTTAATGTACTTCTTACCATCTAAAGGCAAATATAATTAAGAAATTTAGTCGGTTTACAAATAGGTCATGGACCATCTAATAAACTGCAGTTGTTGACATTTATGGAGGCTTTTTCTCCCAAACATTGTTTATGAAAGGCAACTGGCAAAAGCAATGAGACAAAAACTGCTGTAGGCTCCTATTCTGGGCAACACTCCGCCTCTCCAGCTCCTCCTCCTCTTTCTCTCCCCAATGTATCTTTTGAAGCTCCCTTTGAGTATTTTCGTGTATGTACATGTGCTACACTTCAAATGGTGCAGTAGTTGATTTTCTTGTACTGAGAGCTGTGGGTTGTTAATTGCTGGGTGGTATTAATGGGTTTCATCCAAATTCTGGTTTTCCTCCGGCGAGGCTGCAGTGCACGTGGTGATTTCAGTTGCCACTCGGGCTTGTCGGGGTGTCCCAGCCAGCACAAAGTGTCCTTCCAGACCCCCTGTGGAGCTATCGTCTTCACTAGGTCAGTGTGGAGGACTCTGGCTATCTCCAGCCGCACAGATATTTGTGTGTCTCAGCCCCAAATCAACCTCTGGAGCAGCTGTAGGTTCATGTATGGTCTTGCTCTTTGTGGCAGAGCAGCATTATGTCAAGCACCAGAGCTGCTGCAGGCAAGAAAGGGTCAGGGTAGAGTGTCCTTGAAGCAGCCAGTAAATTTACCATCAGGATTTTCTTATTTCAGTTTACTGTGCATTGCATCTCATTCTTGTACCAGAATCATTTACTCCAGTCAGAGGCAGCTGATCTGAATTAAAAAAACTTGCTGGAGGCAAAATGCATATTCTCTCTTCATTACCCACACCAGACTGGTAAGAAAAAAACAAAGGCGAGGTGGCAAAGAGAACCAGATGAGGGAGAGTTAAAAGCAGAAGCCTGGTCTGTGTTCAGTTTTTTGCCCATGATGTTGTGTGCTCAGAGGTGTGGTTAGTTGGATTCAGGAGAAGGAAAATAAGGGTCAGTCAAGGAATGACCTCAGCCTGATCTTCTCAAAAACTGGCAGTATTGGGTTGCAAAGTTGTGGCCCAGCACTACTGGTAAGGAGGCAAAACCAGGACCAAACAGAGTGAAAGCTGCATCCTGTGGGGATCTTCAAGGAACAATAGCATCTTTCATACTTCATACTTCATGTCTATAAAACACATGAATCAACTCACCTGAGGCAAGAGAAATCAGGAGCAGTTGACATCAACCTCCAGGAGCCGAGCTGCTCATTCTTTCAGAGTTAGCGCATTTCCCGAGCGACCCAGTCTGCGCTCTGGAGGCTGATCCCTCCTTCCCTGCCCGTAGAGCTGGGGACAGATGTTTCATATACTCGTGCTGTTGTGTCAGACAGCTCACCACTCCCACAGAGTCCACCATACTGGAGCATGGTGAGAAGCCCAGCTGGACACTCCCATTGCTGGACATATCACGGGGCAAGAGGTGTTGTGTCATTGCACCACCTGGGGTGTTGAAAACAGTCCTACCCTGCATGGTGTGGGGACAGGCCTGCTGTCTCTCATGATGGGAAGCTGGAGATCAGTGCGCAGGGCTTGGCTTTTTGGGTGGTTCATGTGCAGTTCCACAATTGTGTCTGAGAGGCCACATTTTATGCACCCAAAATTACTATAGTTGGAGTTTTAGTGCAAAAGGTCTCAGAGTGACCAAGCTGGGATTGAATTTATCCATGAGAAAACTCCTTGGAGCAAAATCCTGCCCCTTCCTGCATGGCATGGGTCGGTGTTTCAAACACCAGTAAGAGACTGAGGGAAGCTAAGTTAAGCTCATTTAATTTTTTCTTCTGCCAGAGCACTTAACCTGGTGTGAAAGACTCCTGTTAGTAGGATTAATCTCTTGTCAGATAGAAGCTGGAGATAGTTGTCCCAGATGTGCGTGTCTAGTTTGAAGGCCTGATTATCTTGTTCATGTCACTTCTTGGCCTCTTATCAAAGGAACTCTCACGCACATCACCTTTCAGCTCCTCACTCTCAGCTCTGCAAGGAGGAGGAGTACACTTACATTTCCAGCTAGTAAGCTTATGTTTGTAATTTTTTTTCCTCTGGCGCAATAATGTCAAGAGGAACAGACTCGTGAGCATGTCAGGTGGAGGGAGGATGGAAGAAGGTTTCTCATGGTTGAGGACAATAGATGAGGACAGAGCTGCCATGCCACAGCAAGAGGGTTACAGCATGGTGCAGTGCCAAGCACGAGGCACCTGTTGGATGGAGCCTTCCGGGTGGCTGGGATTTGATTTTAAATAATTTTTAAATACCCTTTATTGGTGAAATGGAGCTTAAAACCTGAAGGTGTTATTAGGTGGCTCAAGAGGAGACCTTAGGGAAGGTTCAGAAGTACTGTAACTACTCACTTTTTAAAAAATCATCTATTATTACTTTTATCAATATGGCAGTAGATTAACCAGAAGTTGTGGTATTTCTGGATTCATTTTCATGAACTACTTAGTAACTTTTTGCAACAAGTTAAAGGTATCAAGAAGAGAAACCAAGTATTTCCCGCTTTTAAAATCCCCAAACCTCATTTTGTGCCTGTCAGGTTGTCACCAGGCTAAACAGAGGCATATGTCCTGAAACCAGCCTGAGCATAATAAATGCAGGAGCTTCCATCTCTGTCATTCACTGGAAGGGAAACCTTGTCCTTTCCCAAGGCCCGTTGACAAGGGGCTGTTCAATTGAGCTGAACAAACTGGTACTTGTGGGGCCAGGCAGCGCGGGGGGAGCTGCCGGAGGATGAGCAGCCCTGGCTGCGGGGCAGGCAGCTGGCTTGGCTGGGAAACCCGCGTTCAGCGAGGAGCCCCAGCTTGAAACAGTGAATGTGCGTTCTCTGGATAACTTCATGAAGTGCCGGGAGCCAAGCCCACGTGCTGCACTGCAGCCTGCAAGGGCGAGAGAGAGAGAGAGAGGAATTAAAGGAGAGGAGGTAAGAGTTACTCAGTGTGGTGCTCCCAGGTAGCACAGGCAGCAGTTGTGCACTCAACACACTGCGACCGCCTCTCCAGTCCAGGTGGGCTGGAAGTTACTTCTGTGATTCAAATAAAAACACTCTGAAGATATTCCACTTCTGTAATGTATCATTTTTTATCAGTAACTAGTCTGTGTTAAGAAAAGTGCAGCCAGTGAAGTTCATGTTGGGTTAACTTGTCTTCTGTCATGTCTGAATCCTGCAAGTGGAAGCATTACTAGAACTAAAGATTGTTTTATCTGGCAAATCAATTTTAACTATGCTGACTGCTGTATTTGTTCATTACTAGCATTAAACTGCCACATGTTGCATTACCAGCTACTTGTTCCTTTAGTTCTTATGTCCTCTCTTTTTTCTTGTAGTTAGATTCTACTGTTTCTGTATCACAGAAGTATATAGCTTTATATATGTATATATCTATAGCTCTGCTAGCAGAAAACGTTTTTGTTACCACGTGTGGAAACGCATAGTGTGCTAAAATTCCCTACCTCTTTACAAAGTGTGAAAAGCCAAGCAAGTTTATACTGTGTTGTGATCTGTTCCTGGTGTCCAACTTTGGTTTTTTTCTAATAGCCGCTTTGGGTTTTGTCCCATTTATTCACGCCCATAATGTTTTGCCTCCTTATTTTCTTCAGTATCATATGGGGTTTTGTTAGCAACATCTAGCATTGCATTGCCCACCCCTCTGCCTCCATTCTCCTTCTCCATTGCTAGTCCAAGAATCATTGTTCTCTGTTTGGTGATGTTGCCTAGGTCACAAATTGCATCATTTATTAACATTTTTGCATAGCTGACTTCTTTCCCATACCCTCTACACTGTGCATGTGTACATCAATGTAGCTGTCACCAAGCACTTATATTTCACTTTTCTAATTATTATTTTGACTTTTCACGGTTTCTTTAAGCCATCAAAAGGAACAGAGTTAGCTTTGCAGAGTAAGGTATTCAGGCATTCCCCTAGGCTTGCAGAAAACCCAGATTACACAGACCTGAGAGGTATGTCTGTGTTAGGAAGATGTTTACATACTGGGAGGCTGTCAGCAGTGGAGGCAAATACCAGCCATCAGCGTACCATGGGTGGCTTAGCTTCTTGTAATGTATTTTGTGGCGTACAGTTGAGGAGTGAGAATGTATATTTAGAGAGCAAGAAAAACAGTTATATTTTCTTTTGCACTATATGCTGAAGCCAGCAATGAGACCTCTGAGCCAAGTGCCTCCTCTGGTGTTTTGTACTTATCTTGAAGCTCTTCTGAACTGTCAGCTGTGAACACAGGGAGGTTAGCACCCTCTTTGCTTAAGACCATTTAATCTTAGTACTAACCTTTCATTGAAGAAGCACCCGTGAGCCCTGCCACCGCAGGTTCATTTCTGTGGCACTCCTGCATCCTCTGGCTGCTGTGCAATCTCTGCTGGCCTGCAGTGGGTACCAGAGCAGAACAGAGGGGGCTTCCTCTTGGCTTTTCTAGTCTCATATTTCTAACATGATCCTATTAAGCACTGACTTCCCTGCTGCCCTTCTCATTAGTTTTCACTTGAAAATACTGACTCAGAAAATTCCCCTGTATTCTTGAGCTGATCTACCCTCCATATGTTTATTGTATTAATCCCATCCTAAACTCCCACAAGGTAACATCACATCCCATTCTCTTCATTGCAGACTACAGGTTTTGACTTTTCACCGTGAAATACCACTCATGGTCACTTAGGTCATCTCTCTGTCTCCAGGCTTTGGCTCCTGTTTGCTTCTTGACTGTGAGTTTGTAGTTTTGGGTTACGTGTGTCCCTTTCCATGCACTGGTCTCTGCAGGAGCTGCGGCTCAGTCAGTCTGAGCTGTCTCTAAGCCCACACAGTAAATTCTCCACAAACATACCCCAGGACCACAAATCCTTTTCTGCAAGAGATATCTTTGCTTTGTTTTTATTACCTTCTTGTATTTTAGCAGTCTGCTGAGACCCAGAGCCAGGTGTGTGAACACAGAACAAGCAGCCCTTGGAGCTGAAAAAAGAGGTGGTAAAAGTTTGTCGGGCTGACACAGGGTGAGGGGTGGTGGAAGGGCAAGGCCAGTCAGCTGTGTACATTTGCACCTACGTTTGCAGCTGGGACCCTCCCTTATCCACATTAACATGTGAAGAAGGCATCAGTGGCTGCAGCCCCTTGCACGTGCTGTCACCTGCTGTCACCTGCTGTCACCTGCCATCACAGGAGGCCAGTTTCCCATCGGTGCTTCAGAAGAGAGAAGTTTAGAGGGAGAAAAGGAGGGAGGACTTTGTGGTCATTCTGGAAGGTGGAATAAGAGGCAGACACTGAGGGTAAATCTGATGCTGGGAGATGGAACCCTGCTATGCTGACAGAGCAGAGGGTAAATGGCAATGTATCACAAGTAGAGGCTGCAGAGTGACCTTAATGATGTGGAAATCTTGACATGCCATGCCTACAGCAGAAAGGAAGCTCTCTTGATGCTCTTCCTTGCTCACGAGGATCTTAGGAGCCACCACACTACTGCTTTGAGGACTATATTTCATTGGTGTGACAGCTCTCCTTTCTTTCTCATCTCCTTTAAGCTCAGAGGGAGGACTCCCTACAGTTTCCTTTGCAAGCTCTCTGCATCTGCTCCAACAGAAGCATCAGCTGCAGGCAAGGGCTGACAGCACCCGAGCCCACACTGGTAGTACCAAATAAAAACTAATACGTAGTTACCCTTGAATGATTATTTTCATATCTGCATTCATCGTTTTCCCCTGCATGTGCTTCTCTGACCCGCTTCTTTACTGACTGTTGGCAATTTGCATTTGAAGTAGCTGGCTTCAGTATCAGTAGATGTTTTGTGACATTTTGGGATGCCAAGCTGGGACCTGTTCACCTCCTCAAACATGCATCTGCCTCTTTGCCCTGCTGTGCAAGTCTAGCAGCTGAGTAGAGAGGGATTAGCTTCTCTAGACAGGGCTTTCAGAAACAGACTTTAATTAAAGGTGCAGGATGGAGCTCAGTGATCACCTCTGATTACTGGTGCAAATGCTTTAAGAAGAGAAATTAGAGCAATGGCGTATTAAGAGGTGGGTTCTCAGGTCTTAATATCTCAAGCAGTTCAGTCTTTTTAAAGTGATTTGGCCAGATTCTGCCTCCTGGTACCTGTGTCCAAACCTGAAATAACTCCAGTACACCAAAGGTGTTTCAGGGCAGAGTGGTTGCTTTGCTCTTCTGGGTAGAGGCTGTTTTGAGCTCAGTGCTGCTGAGTGTGTTACTCTGGCCTTGGAAAGAAAAGAGGGAAGCACCCAATTTATTTTACAGTGGTAAGTGGTAATAGGGAAATAGTCTGTTTCATGCTCATATGACCTTGTTGTTGCCGCATTATTTCTTTTGACATTTCTCAGCTTCTGCTGGTGTCTTGGGATTTTGGTTTGGTGTTTTCTAGGACAGTATAATTATTCAAATCCCATGCCTTGCACAGCAGTGCACAGTATGCACCAAGTGAGATCAGTACTTTAAATTAATTACAGAAACATTACTTGATTGGGAAATAAAAACTGTTGTGAAATAGAGGTACAACATGCACTCAGAGACCTAAGGAGCCCCTCTGTACTTCCATGATCCCTGTGCTTTCCAGACGACTCAGTAAAATGCAGCAGATGTTAAATGATGCTGTATTTTAAGAAATTGTAATATTGTATCTATTGGCCTTGAGTAGTGTCTGGGTTTGAGTCATGGACCTGTACAAAACCTCCCTAAATTCTGATTATGAGTGTGGAACTAAAGACGAAAAGGTGCGTTAGGTAGGTAATATTAAAATGTTTCCTCTTTCTGGGTGCTGACTTAACTCTGACCACCTGTTACAGCATTTTCTGAAGCCTCAGGTTACTGCTGGAGAAGCAAGATGCAGAGGATGTCTTGTGCCAACTGAGAAAGCAAGTTGAGAGAGGTCATTTTACAGAGCTGGAGCTGTTTTAAAGAGCACAGGAGCCTGGTGTCACAGCACAGCTTCCTGTTCACAAGAGCCTCTTTCAAAGACAAATGTGAAAGGGTTTACCGTTAAACACGGAGCCGGCAGCAGTCCTAAAGCAAGAGCGTGGCATTGGATTTCCGTAAGAGGAGGCTGTGAAACGTCCTCTTTGCCAAACAGG
This sequence comes from Mystacornis crossleyi, assembly GCA_013400655.1. NCBI lineage: Eukaryota > Metazoa > Chordata > Aves > Passeriformes > Timaliidae > Mystacornis > Mystacornis crossleyi. Next base: position 44,566 of record VYZQ01043631.1, read on the forward strand.
TCTCTGAAAAGGACACAAAGACAAATTGGTAATTTTTTCAGGGCTAGAATATCTTATTTTCAGCATGAACTTTCTTTGAAATGTTGATGCCTTTTTTTTTCTGCTTTTAATTATGCATCTATCCATCCTAAAATTTTAATGTCTTTTTTGCTTTTTTAAATTTTTTTTGCCTTTTTTTTTTTTATTTACATTCATCCTTAATTAGAAGGTTGTTCTCTTTTGGGGGAAGAGGGGGAAGCACTTTTAAATTTTACTGTAATGAAGTTAGAGTTCATGAAAGCTTGAGTATGGCCAAACCCACCTCACCCTATGGGCTTCACACCCATGAACAGTTTCCCCTCACTAAGTGCACTGATGGAGTTTACTTCTGCATTGCTGCTCAGAGTAGATTGCCCATGTGAGCTCTCCTTTTCTACCTCCATGTCCTCGTAGCTACAAATTCAGCAGTTTGTTTTTCCTGGGAAGACAGAAAGAAAAAAGAAAAATAGAGGAGTAAAAGCCAACTTCTCTGGGACAATTCTCTGCTCTTCTGAGGGTGCTGGAGGAAGAACTGCATCCACTTCTTGTTAGCAGTTCCAGGAGTCAGCCTGAGCTGGAGATCAAGAACTTCTACAGTTTTAGAAGATTCCTGGTAGAAATATTGTTTCTCCACCTGATGCTTTCTCCAGACATTGCAGCCAGCTGTCACAATATTTCCATGTGCATCTTGCTCTGTGTTTCCTGACACGAGGCATGACATCTGTGTGACAAATTGCAGAGCTGGGTTGGGTGGCAGCTGGGCATGGCCACTGGTCACCACGCTGCCCCCACCCAGCCTCCTCCCTGTGCTCCCTCTGACCTGCAGCGTGCTGAAGCCCTCCCTTGCCTGGCACACGTTTACATGAATTTTTCTGTCCTTTCCACTAATATTGGCCTGTGTTGAGCTGCTGTTTCCTGTGCTGCTTGGGCCCACTGGCAGCCCTATAAATCTTCTGATCTGGGTTACAGCTGCTTTGCTTTTCTCCCCATCACCAGCTGTCACATCCAGAGAGAAACAGTTCTTCTCATGCAAATACTGAAGCTCTAGTTCCCTTTTGCCTGAGCCCACCTGTGAGACATGCAAGCAAATTGGTGCTTCAAGCAGCCAGTGCTGTGAGGTCCGGCAGCTGTGCACCACTTGGGTAGGATCTGGCTGTCTTAGAGCCTCCCTCAGGGATCAGCAGGTTTCCTGCAGGCTGGGAAGCAGAAGGGGATTTCTGGTAGGCTCTGTGGACAGAGGGAACAAGTCTTCCCATGTGGGATGTTTTCAGGGGTTATTAATGCAGTGCAGTGACTGTAGATGTTAAAACTGGGTGTTTTTTTCAGCATTTAGGAAGCTCTTTCATGAAGATGCTCAGCACTGGCCAAACAGAGAAATATCAGCCTAAATCCAAACAGGGCTAAAGAGGCCATGGTCCAAAGAACTGATGTACTGTCTGTCCAGATGACCTCTGAGCTCAGGTGGTGAAAAGATGTGCTCTGGACACTGAAACACAAATGCTTTCTACTGATTAAACTTCAGCAATTGTCTGAGCTCTTGGGAAGTGACTCCACAGTATGAAGCATCCTGCAGGAATTCAGATAAGCTCTTTGCTTGGAAAAGTCCTGATTTACAGACAGCTGCTTTTCACAGTGTGTACCACAAAATTTTAAAGAGTATATTTTAAAAATAAAATGAGTATATTCTGTCAGGGATAGCATTTATCTTGTATTGCATGCTTACAAATGGAGGACACAGGGGTTTGGTATGTTTTATAGAAAAGTGATAGAATGAGCCTCTACTAATGTTAGGTGAAATTTCATCCTTGTGACTCAGTGGTTTCTCAGGAAGCTGCACATTCTTGGTGTCTTACCAAAGTAGTCTCAGAGCTCGGGCTGAAGGCTTCATGTCCAGTAGTCCTGTAATGCTCAGGCTCTGCTGAGATCAGTGGGATTATAGGGGTAGGGATTCCTAGAATGAGGATTTTCATGTTTACCAGAGTGATTTACATTTTAAGGCTCAACATTAACGGTGACAGTTTCTGAGTTTATTTTACATACACTCAGTGTTTTATATTTTTCCATAAAACATAACTAAAACAATGAAAAATAATGCTTTTAAAGATATTAATAGGAATCTACTGCTGCTGTAATGAAGGAGATAAATAAATTCATTAGGATTTGTAGGACATACAAACACCACTGGGAAAACTTAATGTGCAGTGAAACTTTTTCCATGGGTAGTTTATTCCATGCTAGTTGAAAAGGGCCGCTTCCATGGCATCATTAAGGTCATCATATGTCCAGCTTTCACTGGGTGTGTCCTCTTCTACTTTTCTTCTACAATTCTGCTTGGGTTGAAAGAGAAGGCTTTGCTCCAGATGTTGAGACGTCCAGTGATCTGGTGGGAACTTTAGTTTCAATGGGATGCCTGGAAATGGTGAATAAATTCTGGCTGAACTGGTATAACTTTGTACTGTGCACGATGCAGGTGTCACAGGGAGTCATCCTGCCCTGCTTTGTGATGGGCACATGCTTACTGGGTCTTGGCATGCCCCTGTAGTAAGGCTCTGCTTGCTGTTGAATACCCTGATCTCACCAATACAACTCGCCTGGATTGTCTGCAAATTTGGCAGAATAGGAAAGAAAGAACCATCAGTCACCCTGCCCTTGGCCAAAAACATGTGACTGCTTGGCAGAGCCCAGCCTGGCACCCTCCTGGTGATGCCTGGCTGATGCTATGCTAAGATCAAGGATGTATTGAGAGCACAAATTTTTTCTCTGTTTATTCATTATAGTAAATTCCTTTAAAGAGAATCTTTTCCTTATGGAATTTGTTGCATAGTCTTACATTAGTCCTAGAATGCAAAATACTCATTTTGCTTAAGATCTGTGTCTTACAAAGTGTCTGGCAAGAAAATCTTATCTGATTCTTAGAGAAGTGAAACATGTAGTTATGACTTAATTTCTACAGTTCAGCTAATAGCAATCCTTAGATAGGCATTTGAGATTACGGTATCGTTTCTGAAGATCAGTGTAGTTTCTGTGTTTCACCAGTGGCTCCGAGTCACGGTGTTACCCACTTTCATCTGTCATAACTTGACCTGCCCTTTCTCTGCATTGGCTTCCCGAGATGATGTGCAGCAATAGGAGTCAAGCTCTTGCATTCTCCTTGTTTTGTCTGGGGGGCTGCTTTTGTCTTTGGAAAAGTTTTGGGGAGAAAAATACCCACTGCAGGTTCAGTATTATAGAAACAGGAAGCAAGTGCTTTGTCCCTTTTGATTCTTGTCCAGCATTCTAGTTTTAACGGCAGGGATCCAAGAATAATCTCAGTTGACCATGCAGCCAAACCCACCATGATCTCATTGCCCATGGCCAGCGATGTGTACGTGGTTAGTTAATCAAAGACAGGTTGTTTTTGCATGGCATTTTTAAAAGATTGTGTAGGTTGCCTATCAACAGAGAGTCTCGACAAAGTACACATCATTTTTCCTATAAATATTCCCAGTGCCTGGTGACCCTTTCCCAAAACTTCAAAAGTTTGGTGAGGGTGGTTTTGCCTGTTTACTTTGTCTTTCTGTTCTTAGTTCTTTAATCACATAATGCAAGCAATTTTTTTAAATTTACATTTCTTATTTGCTTAAATTTATTTCCTCAAGTTTCTGATTTGCTTATTTGCTTTTTACTCTGCTTAAGTCAGCAGACCTCAGTTAACAGAAAAGACCAGCTAAACTGGTCAGTTGAAAATCTAGTAAGAAAAAAGAAAACCTATTCCCTTTGAAACCCAAAATGAAGGAAAATGTGATATTTTATTGAAGATAATTTTTTCATTCTGGGGATTTTTAATGGAATTAAACCAGTTGAAAGTCTAAATTTTTCAGACTGTGGGAGATGGGTGTATTTTTTGTCAGATCCTAGAAGATGGATCATGATGGATCCCATCTCTTCTCTTGAATTTGATGTACTTCTTATTAAAAATTCTTAAGCATTAAAGCTGGAGAGAGGAAGGGAGAAAAGACAGAGGTATAAAGGCTCTTAAACCTTTTCTTTCAGACATGTGTGCTAGAGGTGGGACATCCATACCTCTGTCACTGCTCCCACCAAAAAATTTGAGAACTGAAGCAGCCTGAGAGTGTTACCTTGTTTATGTGGGTCCCTCGTGTTGGAGTCTGTTTGAGTCTCCTGGGGCAGAAGGAGTAGCTGAAATAACATTTCCTGTGCCTGGTGCATGTGGAAGCTGACATATAGCCATTACTGCTTGTCTTGTCCCAGAGAGATAGCCCTCTGTTTTTACCTTGTATTAATTTGCAAATGTCTTAGGATGACAGAAACCACAGAAAACCAATAAAAAAGTGCTCATATGCCTAAGAACCCTCTTATTTTCCCAAAGTGGGCCTCCACAGCATACGAGCACAGTCAGCAACCTGTTGAGCTACCACAGCTGAATTTTTCTGGTGGTTTTTCCGCTTCAGAGAGCTGGGCAATTCTACATCACCCCATAAATCAATAACTTTCCAGTGATACGTTAACTGTTTTGAAAGCTTGTCTGTAAACAGAAATGACATCAGAAAAACATCAATGTTGTCTTTCTTTCATTGTTCCCTCCTTTTCTTTCCACTCTAGATAGCAAACCTGAACCCCATCCAGCAGGAAGTGTCCTCATGATTTCACTGTGGGTTCCAGCAAGGAGCAGAGCATATCTCCAGGCAAAAGGAACATGGGAATATGGAGACATTTAGAAAAATAAACCTGATGGATTTCATTTTACTGATGCTGTTCTGAAAGAATATCTTTGAGGTGACTAATATGCAGTACAGGTGCAAACAGTGAGGCAGAGAAACTACTTCCTTATCACTGCTCCCAGTTTTGAAGCTGCCAGGCCCCTACCCCAGTTCTTCCCACCTCACCCTTACCACCCCCAAAACAGTTTTCATCCATTCCTGCTTTGAAACTGCAAAGAGAGACATTTGTGTACAGCTCTGGCTTGCCTGGGGAAGTTCTTGCTTTAATCAGACAGAGTGAGTAAAAATGTTTGCAGGGGATGTGTGGCTGTGAGGAGAACGGAGGCTTTCATGGCGACCCATGGGTTGTCCCCCCGGCAGCCCAGCCAGGCACCCCACACAGGGACTCTCCCTTTTGAAGTGGGGTAAGTGATGTGAAAGCATCTCAGGGTAAACATGCTGCTCTTATCTCCTCTGTACAAAATGCATCATTTACTTGAAGACCATGCCCTGAATGGAGATTTAACGCTGGAGCATCCCATGACTGCAGTTCAGTTTGTCCAGTGCTTTCATGGATCTTCGACTCCTGTATACCACTGGTTACAGCTGGGGAGGTAGAGAGGCCCGTGAAGAGCCCTTTGGCTGTGGGCGAGTGGACAGATGTGCTCCCCGGGCCTGGGCTTCCTACACCCCAATGCTGGCTGGCATCAGCAGTGCCCCACCCGAGCCACTGCAGCCACCACGGCAGTGCACTGCGAGATGTGGCTGCAAGCCGTGCGAGTCTGCTGGGAACCTATCTTTTGGCTAACGACGTTTAGCTCTGCATTTAATTATAATTAAAGGTAAATGATACTAAACCCCTCTCCCTTTAAAGTTCTGAGAAAATTATTGCAGTAATTAGGCAATAGTTTTGATTATATATGAAACAAGATCAAGCTTTGTGGGAGGTGCTGGAGCCCCCAGCAAGTCAGTCCATGAATCTATCTGATGTAGCCATCTGGAGTGGGGTTTTTCAGCTGAACAGGTCAGATGAGTGCTGTAATATGCACAGTTTCCATGGACATTAGCATTAAATGGAAATCCTTGTCTTCAGCTGGAGTTTGGAATCTGCATTATGGCTGGCAGCTGGCTGTGGAGCAGCAGCGGGGTGGGCTCCTGGGCTGTGCTCCCCACCGTGGGCTGGCATGGCCCAGAGCAGGGCAGGATGCGCTACCAGGAAGGCAGGTGGGGAGCCGGCCCCACTGCCAAGCGCAGCTGGGCAGGGGAGTCTGGCCAGTCCTTGCTAACAAGGAAAACCAGCTGAGGTACAGGGAGGTGTGCAGAGCCCAGAAGGAAAATTGCTTTGCATTTTAGCTAGAAGGAAAATCTCCTCATCAGTTAAATAGTCTGTAAGGCGCTGATTGTGAGTGTGCTCATGCTATCTTCCCACATATCGTACTTCCCTGTAAGTATCCCACATCCCTTCTATTTGTGCTTTCTGCTCAGGACAGGGACTTGTTTCCTTGTTCAGCTTGTTGCTCCTGCATCCCTGTCAGCATCCCTGCCTGCATCTCATCCCCTACAGCAGCTATAGCCCACGAGCACCAGGTACCTGAAGAGCAAGAAGTGATTCTGTGGGAGGGTGTTCAAGGAAATTCAGCCTTGCTGTAGTTACAATTCAAGACTGCTTATTCCTACCAGCAAATCCAACTTGCTTTACCTCCTACCCTCCGGAAATGTTCCCCCAGACTACTGTTATCAACCCAATTAACATTTCAAAATTCTCAGCTTGCAGGTACTGGTTTCAGAAAAGCAATCTTGTACAGTGTTGAGCAATCCAGTTGGCATCAGTATGTTCTTACTCGCCTATTTGAGCTGCAGACTGAAACACGCTCTTTTTCTTTTTGGTATTGTGTACAAAGTAAATAATCCTGAACAGCACAGGCTACATTAAAGATAATGATGCCAAAATAGTTTTGTTTTTTTCTCTTATACACCTTGGAAATTCACAGTTGCTTTATGTGCAATTTATCCTCCCACAATTTGGGTATTTTTAGCTGTTTGACTTAGCTGGTACTGCTATGGCTGATGCCTAGGGAGCTGTGGGGTGAGAGCCCCAAGTCCCACTGCCCATTTTTCTAGGTTTTCCAGATAATCATCTTTGCAAAAAGAAGTACATTAAGGTTTGACTTGAAATTAAGCGTGCCTGCAGCTTGTGAGCAGAGGTGGCTTTGCCTGGCAGTGTCTGAACAGACTTGTTGGGATCTGTTGCTTGCGATGACCCTGACATCATTACAGACGTGGGGATGTGGCTAATGCTGCCATAGGGCAATGCAGTGAGAAGGCACAGGCTGGCATAGCCGTGACCCAGGTACATACCCCGTGGCCTGGGGCAGACCCCTGGGGTGCTCTGAGTTGCTGCAGTGGCAGCAGGAGGGTGCTGGAGGCAGTGTGGTTAATGCTGGTTTAAGGAGAGTTGGTCACTGGCACAGTCACACACTGACACTCTCTCTGCCGGTGTGGACTATTGCCTCTCTTCCATTAGTCTGCCAGCCTTGGCTGTAGTTAATCCCAGATACTTTCTTTTCCTCAAAAGACATGTCTTACTCAGGACTTTCCCCTTCCTTGCAGCTCAGTCGGGACTGGGTATGCCAAGGTACTTCCATACACCATGTGCCTCAGCTGCCTCACCCTGTAATCTAAAATGCCCCCATAACACCAGGTAACACGTCTTTGTCTTCCCTCTTTCTGTGACTGTTCCAAACCCTCCTTCTTCCAAATGGGAGGGAACGTTGGCCCTCCCAACACTGGCCAATGTTTTCAAAACTGAGCATCTGCCAATGCTTCTTTTCTGGAAATTGAGAGATGTTGAGGTACAGATTTAGACCCCCAATTTTAGGAAAACCCTGACCACCTTTACAACTCAGGAGGTGCGGTCCATGTAGCATGTTTCTGGTGTCCACATGCTTACCCTGCTTATCCCTCATGTTTTGCTTTCTGCTCTTGCCATCCTGATTTTTCAACCCCAAGCCATTTCCTGGGCAGACTGTTTTTGTTTGGGGCTGCAGGGTAAGGAGTGAAGCTCTGTGCAAGTGTGCTGGTAATGTCTCTGGGAATTAGGCTCTAGGCCCAATCTTGGCAGGGAGAGAAGCCCACTGAAGTCAATGGTAATCTTCCTGTTGGCGTCATGGACTTGGGAGCAGACCTGGGCTTTGACATTCTTCAAAGCAGTGGTTCCAGTGTGATCCTTTGGCATTGTGTGAATAACAGATAGTTATTTTTATATATTGTTTCCAAAGCCCACAACTTGTGTTGGCAGTAAGTGCTCCTAAATGCAGGGAGCTGACTGGCAGCCTGAAACAAAGGGACAAAATCAATAACATAAGCTTCATGTGGCTTAGGACAGTCATCTCCATGTTGTTACATCCAACTTGACGTAACTACAGAATTGTTCATCAGCAGTGTTTCCGATTCCAAAGAAATGGAGGCTTTGAGAGGATTCATTAGTGCCTAAGAAATAATAGGATATTATACATAATATGTTTATGTTTTTACAAAGCAAGTGATGGAGTCTATTTCTCATGGATGTTACTTTTCTGTTACTGCACCATTTAAGATCACTTTTCTCCAGCAAAAGAGACCTTTGCACTTTGATCTGTTCCTGCAACAAAACAGAGACTCTTTAGGGACACAGAGAGGACATTTGCCACTGGACATTGTTCTTGTCTTTTGGAAAACTAAGACCAAAACCAGCCCTTGCTTCCTTTTCGAAGGTGCCCTGAGGGGACACTAATACTGGGGTCGCATACACACTTTCTATCCTGAAACACTTCCTCAGTGAGGCTGCTTGCTAACTGGGAAAACCCAGAGATGGGGTATCTGTAAATTCACAATTATGCCCATTTACCTTTTCCTTTCTGGTAATGTTTCCTTGCTGGTTCATCAAGGAATCTTGCTTAGGTTTCTACCTGCCATTTTCTGTGCAGTTTATTTTCTTTCAGGGTATTTTCTTTGCATTATAAGCTCCTGAACTTTTCTGTAACATAGAAGATATTTTAAGGAGTGGTTTGGAAGGGACGATATTAACACACTGAAATGTTATGCATTTCAAATCTGCTTCCATGGTGGTAGAAGCACAATGCAAGGAAAGGACTCAGACCTGCAATGCTGGCAGATTCTCTGAGGCAAACTAAAGCTCAGTGCAAGCCTGTGCACTCTGCCTCACTTTTATTGACATCTGCTGATTTTTTACTGCTGTTTGCTCAGCGGGAAGTGTGGTTTGGGTGCCAGCCCTGCTCAGACAGCCAAGCATTGCCTGCAGTATTCATTTCTGTGACCTGCTGCTACTGATGTGCTACTGCCGTCCAGGCAGTGGAGAGGACGCTAAAAGCACAGCATCCTCATCAGTAATTCCAGGCTTAGTGCTGGACTAGATATGTATTAACTCCCATATGTAAAGACATGGCTGGAAGCAATGAGGATGAAGCTTTGATCATTCCAAGGCCTGTTACCAAGCAGTGGCTCCTACCCGTGGCAACGGCTGCTTCTTATGAGTTGGGAAGAGCAAGAGGTTATTTGAACCTATGGATTGCTAGCCAAGGATTTTGCATGGCCATCATAAAGACTGACTTCTGCTATTTCCAGATGTGTTATAAATCTGGAATGGGTTTGGGTTGGTATATCTGTGAAAGAAAGCTCCAATGCTAAAGTATTTGTATAAACGATGTAGCTTTCAAAATTGGTACTAAGACTTCTGTATGTAATAAGCTAAAAAAAAAAGTGTTAATTATTTTATTTCTGTGAACTTAAAAAAGAAACAGAAGAACCTTTCTGGCCAGGTGCTGCCATTGCCAAATACGCATTTCAGTTAAACTTTGCTGTGTTTACATTGCTGGATAATAAAATTCTTTGGTTTATGGACTGCCAGAAGATAGAAAGCTGAGATTAAAGTATCAGATTTGATAAGGTTTGTTGTCAAGTAAAAATAATAATTAAACAATGCCTATTTAGTCCATTTTCTAGTTATTAATGTATTTTAGAATGCGTCAAGCTTTCAGCCTTTCTTGTCTTCTCTTTTCTTTGTAATGCATGGGGGTATGTGTTTGCTATTAGATCTTTTCATTAATTTGATGAAGGATGAAGATGAGTAATTCTAGTTTTAAGTATCCTCTTCAGCAATGACAGTGACTCAAAAGACAACAGTCGTGTTTGATTTCCACCTTTCAGAGAGCCCTTTTGTGGAAATTATATATAGAATAATATTACCAGGATAAAAGTTCAGTGTGCAGGGACCACATTTTTAATGAACACATTTTTGGTGTAGCCATCAGGCTGTTCAGAATATTCTTTGTTCATTCACTGGTCTGTGAGACATTAAGAGTCTTATTTTAATCTTTCCACCTTGTTTTTGATAAACTTGGCTGCAACAGCTTTTAAAAGAAACTTTTATGATTTCTTAAGGACATTTGTGTTTCTTTTGCTACCCCAGTGTCTCAGCATTTCATCATCTGTACCCACTACTTCACAGTGTACATGTTAAGTGCTATTATCCCTATTTTATGGAAGAGAAACTCAAGGACAAAGTGACAAAAGCCATTGGTACAGGGATTTAGGAGCCAAGCCAACAAAAGGATTGGTTGAATCCTTTTTTTTTCCCTTGGTCTGTCCTGTGTTTCCCTTTCCTCAGGCTATCTGGGTGGCTTGGGCTGCTAAAATCCAGGCTGTCTGCTCAAATCACTCTTAGCAGGATGCCTGCACATCCCCTCTGCCAGCATGATCTGAGTGTTTAGAGCTCCTTCAGGAATACTCATGCATCCAGCCGGTTTGCTGAAGCCCCCACATGATGGCTGTGAGAACTGGTGACAGCTAAGCCTGGGGAATGTGTGCGCACTCATCTGTGCCAAGGTCTGCTCCAAAGAGTAAAGTGCAGCCAGAATTTTCCCGTGTAGCAGCTTGAAGGTTGTTTCACACCCCTGACTGAAACCATCTTGCACCTGCCATAACATGATAGGGACTTCTTATAGATGTATCATAAGACCTTTGGAAACTCAGATTGTTTGAGCCTTTTTAGCACACTGGAAGCTGCATATGGTGGGCATCTCAAACACTGAAGGCCATGAAGTATTGCCACCCCATAAAACAGTACTTCCTAATGATAATTTTCTGGCATTTCTGGCAGTAAACATTTTAAACATTCATGGACTACTTCAGTTGTAAATCTGAAAACACATACATTACTGGGTATTTAGGGCTTAAATAATTTCCCCAAAAAGACAAAATTTCCACTTTCTTTATTGCACTTGTTCCAGCCCTCAAAGCGAATGTCGTCTGTTGAAAGTAGAATAGATACTAATTTGGTCTCATAAAACCACAGATTGTTTCAACTTTCCTTGAGTTTCTGAATGAATAGATGATCAGATCCTGTGATGCTGCTCTGAGCCTCGCTAGTGATATGAAAGAGGTGCTTGTCCAGCCAGCTCTATAGCTGTGCCATTCTTTTGTTGTCTATAGTACACATGCTCTGCTCCTTTTTTTCTCTCTTTTTATTTTAATGCTCTGCAACAGGGTTGCACAAAGCTGAGTTGGCTTTTAAAACACAACTTCATTTTGCAGCTATACGTCTGTGCCCAGTTTTCTTTTGTGCGGCCCATGGAACAAGGAAGCTGTATGGTATCTGACACCAGGCTTTTTCCAGTGATTTATTAACTGTGTCAGAATAGCTGTTGTGAATGCTGGGAAGCCCTTGCATATTGTGACAGTTGATATTGATTATGACAGTTTGTGGACTCCACTGCATTGTCAGACAGTGGATCGTATTTTGTCTTCTTACTATACATACCATGGGCTATAGATCATAGAGTTGTCTTTAAAAAAGGACCCATTGTCCAGCATTCTGGCTGGTATGAGAGAACTTCTGTAGCATATTGTGCAACAAATAGCAAAATAGTTCAGGCACCCTATGGGACAAACAGGCAAATGTCAATTGCTTTAGGAAAAAAAAAGTGAATAGTTTGTTCTGGCCTTTCAGGGGAATGAGCTGTGCAATTGATAGACATGAGTAAACTAGTCTGAGGATGTCATTTATGAAAATACTGGTATCCTAGATTGTCTGTTGGCCAGAAATCCACAGACCATGTAGGAGGAGTTTACAATGAGGATTTTGGCTACCAATCATTTTTAAAGGTTGCTTTGGGTCTTGATGGAAGCTGAGACTACACATTTCTACAATGAGTCTGAGGGAGAGAAGATAAAGATTTTTGCAAACTTGGGAGAATATGAAAGCTGGTATATAAACTTCTGTGATGGACACATAGAATCAAAGAATCATAGAATTGTTTCGTTTGGAAAGGACCTTTAAAATCATCAAGTCCAACCATTAACCTGGCATTGCCAAGCCCACCATTTAACCATGTCCCTAAGGGCCCCATTTACACGTTTTAAATACCTCCAGGAATGGTGACTCCACCACTTCCCTGAGCTGCCTTTTCCAATGCCTGAACACAATTCTGGTGAAGAAATTTTTCCTCATATCCAATCTAAGCCTCCCCGGAGCAACCTGGGGCCATTTCCTCCTGTCTTGTCACTTGTTACCTGGGAGGAGTCAAACAGATCACCCCGGACAATGACCCCTCCTGGCTGATTGGTTTTAGCCAGGCAGTAGTTAAAGTAGCACACAGAAGAAGAGATTTTCTAATTGCATAAAAGCTGCTTCAGTGGGGAAAAGAGTCAACAACTGAGCATTTACAGACAACCTGATAAGAGGAGGGAGTCAAAAGCCATTTTGTTAATTATGCTGCTGCAGTTTACTATATTGCTCGTATAATACTGGGCGAAAAATCTGCCAACAGTACATTTCTTTTAAAAACAAAACTGTACTTGAGATGAAGTGGTGACAGTGAGTAGGAAAGAAATCATTCTGATTTTTACTGTTCTATTTCTTCATGGCCGTAATGGGTCATAAAACTACACTTTGAGATAACAAACCTTAGCAAAATGACATTTAGCAGTCTGTGCTGTTAGGATTTTGATCTCACACTGGGTTAAGATTGATTCAAGTGCAGTTCCTGATGCAATTTTACACTGATGTAATTCAAAATCCATTCCTGCACGTACCTTGTGGTTTAATTGAAATCAGGCTAATAGCAGGTTACTTGTGTAATGGTTATTGGTGTGATACTTCAGACCTATACTGTGACACTGAGCTGTGGCCTAGGGGAATTGGGCTCAGTTCTTAAGCCTGCTCTGGGCCTGATATTGGCCACCCAAACCAATCCATCTCTCTCATGAGATTAACTCATGCCCATTTATGATTGTTTATTTACACTATGACATCTTTCAGAAGGAACATTTCCTATCAGAAGCCACTCTTGATCTTGGCTGGGATTTCTAGATGCTGCTCTAATACTAACCATATTTTCTGTAATGTGATCTGAATTTTAAAGAGTCCCTAATGTTAGTGAGGATATGGATTTAAAGTAGGTTATTTGATTTCAGAGATGATGCAGCTTCCCATTCCACACTTGCATTGAAGTTGGATTAAATTTAGCACTCACTGTGTCATATTTATTTTCCATAATGACAGAATAATCTAGAGTTTATACATTCACAACACCACTCTAAGCCTCAAGGTGTACTGAAATTTTACAGTGGCATCTCTCAGTCCAGTGTCAGGTATTAGTGCTATATTTTTATAATTATGGGTTTTATTGCAGAACAGCCACAGCGGTATCAGAAATGCCTTAAAGGAAGGATAAAATGGAACAGTTTTCAAATTTTTGCTTTTCACTGCAGGCATATTTTATTTTTTTTTCTAATATTCATAAAATATTTTAAGAAATTACGTGTGAGAAATGAAGAAGTTCCAGCTTCAAGAGTGAAGACTTGTTTCCTTAGATGACTTATATCTGAAGCTGTGGTCACAATTCCGTGTCTGTGCAGAGTTCTGGCTCCTTAAGTTTGAGACCACACCTGAAGAAGATAATTTTGGTATTGTGCTGTGAAAAGCAACAGCTTCCCAGCACATGTTGTAGACTAGCAGTCACTGTCATGAGAGTCCCCTTCCTCTTGGTTTCCCCTTGGCCATCTTAGGGCCCTCAGACTGTTTCCACACTAATCCTTGCTAGTTATTTGCCTAGGGTCTTCTCCAGGTGTTCTGGCCTGTTTGAGATGTCTCGGGTCCTTTGAGTTACAATTTTTAAGAAGTTTTATTTTGTTTTCCTGAGAAAAGGCATGGGTAATCCCTGCAGAAGGTGGATACATTTCCCTCTCTCATCCTGGTGCCCTGAATGGACTGCCTTGCAGGTCTGTTTTATTTTCAGGAGACTGTGGGAGCCTCCCTGTCCATCGGTTGAAGCCTGCTCTCTGACATCACTGTTACCTTTCTCTCTTCCCTTCAGACGGCGTTCACAGTGTCACTGCGGTCTGCACCCTGCGTGTCACCATCATCACGGACGACATGCTCACCAACAGCATCACGGTGCGGCTGGAGAACATGTCCCAGGAGAGGTTCCTTTCTCCCCTCCTGTCGCTGTTTGTGGAGGGGGTGGCAACTGTGCTTTCCACTGCCAAGGATGGCATCTTTGTTTTCAACATCCAAAATGACACGGATGTCAGCTCCAATATCCTGAACGTGACCTTCTCAGCCTTGCTCCCTGGCGGCATTCGAAACAAGTTCTTCCCCTCTGAGGACCTGCAGGAGCAGATATACCTCAACAGGACGCTGCTGACCATGATTTCGATGCAGAGGGTGCTGCCCTTCGATGACAACATCTGCTTGCGCGAGCCCTGTGAGAACTACATGAAGTGTGTGTCTGTCCTGAAGTTTGACAGCTCGGCCCCGTTCATCAGCTCCAACACCGTCCTGTTCCGCCCCATCCACCCCATCAACGGGCTGCGGTGCCGATGCCCCCCGGGCTTCACGGGGGACTACTGTGAGACAGAAATTGATCTGTGCTACTCCAACCCTTGCGGGAGCAATGGGCTGTGTCGAAGCCGAGAGGGGGGCTACACTTGTGAGTGCTACGAGGACTACACGGGTATGTGTTTATCTTATCTTTGACCCATGATTTAAATGTTAGACCATCAGCCAGGCCAGCTCTGTGTCAAGCTGAAATTGCTGGCATTCTTAATCAAAGGGAGAAAAACTCCTGGCGCTGCCTTCTAGTCAGGAAAAGGTTTGTGAGTGTCACTTAGGGTAAGTCCCGTATCTCTGCGTGCATGGTGGTAGGAACCATGCCTTGCTCCAGGTCATGCAGGGGGACTGTCAGCTGCTGAAGAGATTTGCGCTGTGTGAATTTCTGCTCAAAATGCTTTATACAAATACATTTCTTCTGTCTGGAAGGAAAAAGGTGGGACACACCTCCTGGCTCATGGGTTTGCACGTAAACCCATTGCAGGCCCCTTTGGATACCAGGGCATAGTGTGGGTGGACAGCCTCAGTAGGAGCTCCTCAGCCCTTGGTCATCAGCCAGCACAGAGCATTAGGACTGTTCTTGTTCCCAAAAAGCTGCAATAATACACACTTAAGGGAAATGCTGTAAGTCAGCTCTGGTTTGTAAATGCTCAGATAAAACTCCACAAGGACGTAGCTGCTTCCAGGCCTCTCTCCACGGCCCACTGAGGAACGTACTTTGCCTCATCACGGACTTGACAGCTAATAAAGATCAAAGTGCTGTTTCTGAAATACTCCTGAGAAGTTACAAAAGAATATTAAGTGAATGTTTTCTGGTACTTCAATAAAGTCAGTGTGATTATTTATGTATTTGAAATTGCACACGCATTTAAGCATTCTGCACTGACGTGCTGCCAGCTGTAATTTACACTGACAGCTCAGCAATGTCTGCTGTGACCCCTGCAAACAAGGGGTGAAACAGAGGGGGCTGGTTCCCAACACTGCCTCTCACTGCTGAAGTTATAAAAAAGTGAAAATACAAATTGTTTAAGTTCTGATGTAAAAAAAGTCTAGATGATGTGGATCCAGCCCTCCAGGTGGAAGGGTTTTCCTTCACTCTCTCTGGCTTTTGCCCCAGGTCTGTCATTAAAAATGTGACTGTGGAAGGACCCAGGAGTTAGTGAGCAGGGACATGGCAGCAAGGGAACTGGGCTTTTCCCAGCATGGGGGGCAGGAGATGCTCCCTGAAATTTATGCAGGACTTAGGGCAGCAGGACCTTTGTAAGAAGATGTGGACAAATTTTTTGCCTGATGGGAGAAACTCTGAACTGTGAGATGGTTGGGATAATTGGTGTTTGTTGAGGAATAATTTTCCTGACAAGCTTCTCATGAATACCTTTCACAGTGAAATACATTATAAAGTTCATTATCCATTAAAACGCAATACATACAAAACTGGGCATCACAAAATAGATTTTATAATCATTAGATTTCATTAAAAATGTTTGCAACTATGATACTGTAAATAGGAATGCTTAGAAGTAGCAAGTTTCATTAACCAAAGATATGCATAAAATTTATGTTAATGTATCCATGTCTTAGTTTTGGAATGACATGCATTCCATCACATTTTTAGAATCTCTTGCTAGAAATCTTCAGAAAAAAAAGTCTAAATATACTTTAAAAATGAAAGATAATAAGCTTATATTAATAATTGATGGACATGTTTAATACTTAATGCTGTAGTCAGAACAAACACAGTACGTATTTAGAAGAGAAGCACCATATTATTCATACACAAAGATTTGATCTGTAAGTCTATTTTCAGTGCATAGTTGTTGAGTTAAAAATTAACTGTCCTGCTACCGCGGTATTAAAGCGGTCAGAAGTTGAGGGTTGAGCACTGCTTATAGCTTTGCTGTCAGAGTTAACTACACGAGTGAAATACTTTGTTCTTTGGAAGGACAGTTTGGTCACATTCAGATTGGCCAGGGAAAAACACTTCCAACCATGATAAAGAGGGATCTGGAATACCTTATCCCAGAAATTAATACAAATATTATCGAATATTTCTGTTTAATTACTGAGTTAATGCAATAGAAATTTAGTATCTTCTCTGTTGTTGGCTTACATTACATTGATGCCTTTAGGTTCCATGTTGCATGACAATGTTTGGTTCATCAAACCCAAACATCTACCCACAAGAGCGGCCATTAGTTGGTTGATTTTCATCCACTTTACAGAGCAAGGCTGAAAATGTTATCAACAAATAATCTATTACCAGAAGTATTTTATGAAGATGTATTCTTGAATTTTCTCCCAATCTCCTCTAAGTATTGTTATTTTTACCTATGATTTTAACACTTTCTTTAAATACGTTCATATCCATTCGCAAGTTCAGTTTATTAGTCATAATATTGTGTTTTCGGCTTGGATGTAAATTTATTGTTTACATCAATCCAGATTTTCTGTCTATTTGATATGTAAATTGCATAGGTTTCAATAGCAGCAGCGTGTATTGGCTCGTGGAATGCAGTGGCCATAAATCAGAATGAGCAGAGAATTGCTGAGTCTGAAGGCTGGAAGATTCTGGTATTACTGAAATTTTATTATGGTACTAACTCAGTGTAGTAATATACCAGTCTGAGATAGTTACAAATCTTCGAATTAATTGTAATAGATGAAATATGGATGGTAATAGTCTATGAAATGCAGCCTGCTTTGGGAGCTCTCATGTTTCCATTTCCCAGTTAAGAGCCTACATAGAAAAGTAATTATAAGAAAACATTAAGATCTGTCATCTCTCTGGGGAGATAGTCTGCAATTTAATGAGAAATCACTGCACAATCATAACCCTGTACTGATTCTATCTGACTGGTCACCTGCTAAAAATACAGTGTTTATTTCCTGTACGAGACAATTATGTCCTGTCTTAATAGGATGGAATTTCCCTCCATTTTTCCACCCTGCTTTGAAGCCCTCCATTTGTTTTGATGTAATTGTTAGTCATTTATACATGATGAAAGTTTCTCTGTCTTCAGGAGTCTTCTATTACGAGCACAAAGGTAAACTGAGCTTCTACAAGGTATTTCTGAAACCTGATTACTGGCTAGGCTGGGGTGATTTGGAATTCACTCCACTTCCTGTGATGTAAGGAGGTGAGTGAGGAAGTACATATATTTTTAATCATATTTTTTCAGACTTACAATCTCTTTAATTTCTTTTCTTTATGTAAAAATTAATGTAGAGAAGTGAACAATGTACACACTAATAATTGTGCCATTGATGGCAGAGAGCTGTGTTCATGACTGAAGGGTTAAAGGACGTAATTTTAGTTAAGCAAACAAATTTAATGAACACTATATAAAGCCTGTGTCATTTTTCCAGCTCCATTTTATATATCTCTGAGCGCTGCAGAAGCAGCTGAGATGAGCTGTAGGTGAAGGCTTAGATGCAGGTGGAATTGTCTGTTGCACTCCCAGGGGGCAACCCCCTGAAGTGCAAATGCATCCTGTCATCCACACCAGTTTCGGAGGCATGGGTGCCACAGCAGTTCCTGCATGAGCTGCGCTTCCAGCCCCATCCTGGTGCCTCCTACAGAGCACATCACTGTGGCCATAAGTCAGCACCTTTTTGGTGTGCATTCCCACTATTCCTGCCCTGCCATGAGTGGGTGCCTCCTTCAGTGCTATTCTCACAGTCCTTCTGCTCAGCAGCCACCAAGACTGCTCTCCTCTGTGGTCATATTCCCAAAAAGCAAAATTTAATTGACACAGAACAAAAGCACTCTAATGGAAAAAAAAAACAAACCAACAAAAAAACAAAAAAAACCCCAACCCCTGAAATAAGGAAGAGATTTAATGTTCCCACAGTTCTCCTTAGCATTATCACATTCTATCCGCCTCCTTTCCTATGCAACCCCTAGCAAGGATCAGTTTGTAGGGGAAAAAGATCATCAGAGAATTCCCCATATCCCTTGCAACCCTCCTTGGATTTCACTTCAGAGAGAGAAGAAACCTTACGTGGTTATAAATCTTCTAGTAATCAAATACAGCAATTAGAGATCTTTTGCGTGTTACACTTTTTTCCCTCCTAATTTGTATTTGTGATAGCATACTGACATGAGGAATCATGACATCTAATGTGCCTGCTATGAATTCTGACTTTGTGTCATGAGAAGGTAATTTTAGCTGGTTTCTCAGCATCCTGCCAGAAGTCTCTAATCATATTGCTTTGTAAGTTCTCAGTGTTTGGCTCTTGCAAACATAGAACATAAAAGTAAATGTGAAGGTATCTTCTGCTTTATCTTTACGTATATCCATTCTTCAGATAGTAATTTCTCAGCTAACTCTGATACCAGATTCTCATTTTTCAGGCCAGAGAGATTTTTCAGGGAATTTCAGCTTTCAGGTAGAGAAATCTGGCAGCTACAGTAGTCCTAATGAGTGTTTTATCCTGTGCAAGAAGGTCTGAAATTCCACTCTCAGTTGCACTTCTGCAGCTTGGTGGGATCACAGGTGTGTAACAGCCAAATCCTGTACAGCAAATCTAAATTTGATTCCTTCAGGTTCCTCACTGCATCTTTAACTCCTTGTTTAGCTTATGAAAGGCCATGGTTTTGTGACAGCAAGGCTGAACAAAAGTTACCCTTACAGTCTTGTGGGGCTTTGACAGCACTTTCTAGCAGCTGTGACCAAGTTTTTCTTTAATACAAAACACCAAATAAGAAATTCTGTCATTCACAAACATTGCCATGAATATAGGGACATTGTCCTTGCCACATGACAGCTTCATGGGTCATCTCTGATACTTCACTCAAATATTAAGGGAACACAATGAAGGTACTGAAATGCTTTGCATCACTCCTACCTTAAACAGTATCATTTAGTCTGGGTCTTCAGAGTTATGTTACTGGATTCCAGGTGGTTTTATATACTAAAGAGATGAAAACCTAGGCAAGGTCTAATACTCTAAAAAACATATAGTCAATTTTAAGAGCTTAAATTAGAGTGCTGGGTGATTTGCTGTATTTCCAGAATTTGAACTCTTAATGTGTTTTAATGAAGTTTTTCTGCTGATTTTGGATGCAGGAAAAGTTGAAGAACAGTGCTGACTAGCTTTTATTTGTTTCTCAGTGCCTCAGTTATAATACCTGGTTGCCTTACCTTGCGGTTTCTGTGAAAAAAGCTTGTGGAGGGTGGTTGCATTGCAGTGAAGGTCTGGACAGCGTTGACGTCTTAGATATTTTTCTAATTTTTTTTCTTTTTTAGCAGTGCTATGCCATGCCATTATTCTGATCCTTGTAGCGAAACTAGGTCTTCATAGCAGCAGCACCATTTTCCTTTGATTGCTGTGGACCTGTGACTGAGCTTTTTCACACCTGATGGAAAGATAAATAGTTGTTTGCTTGTAAGATCCATCCTTACAGTTAGTACTCCTTGTGCTTGGCTCCCAGCAGTTTTTTCCATCCGTCTTCAACTTCTTCTGTCTCATCAGCCCTTTTCTTTCTTTACTGAGTAAGCAGGCATCTCACTGGTGTAGACATGGTGAGCTGTGACCCCAGGGTTGGCAGCAGTTGTGTACAGCCAGATGCCTCTGTTTCCTCCCAGCCCCTTCCAAGCCCCCAAGCACAGGTGCCTGGCAAGCACCCCGTAAGCACTGCAATGGATGGTCCAGAAGCAGAGTTTAAATCCTCCAAACACTTTTCAGAGCATGACTGGTGTAAAAGCTGGAAAAGGCTATCATTACTGTTATTTATTATCATCATCAGTGACATAGACTAAGGGATTGAGCACACCCTCTGCAAATTTACAGATGACACCAAGCTGAGTGGTGCAGTTGACACACCTGAAGGATGGGATGCCATCCAGAGGGACCTGGACAAGCTCGAGAAATGGGCCTGTGGGAATCCCATGAGGTTTAAGAAGACCAAGAGCGTGGTGCTGCACCTGGGTTGGAGCACCTCAGTATCAACACAGGCTGGGGGATGAACAGATCGAGAGGAGCCTTGCCAGGAAGGACTCAGAGGTGCTGCTGGGTGAGAGGCTGGACATGAGCTGGCAATGTGCTCTTACAGCCCAGAAAGTCAGTTGTGTCCTGGGCTGCATCAAAAGCAAGTCAAGAGCAGCTGACGAAGGGCTGTTCCTGGGCTGCCCATGGCTGGCAGCCTGGGGGGGATCCCTGTGTAAGACATTTCTTTCCTGACACAGATTCTCAGCAGAAGTCTGCGTGCCCACTTGTCTGGTGTGTTAACTCTGAGACTTGCTGTGCATGTTAGAACAGGTCTTTGCTTGTTTTTGTGGCAAGGTTTGCTGTTCATGTATGCAGGGATGGGGCCAGCACACCATAGCCTTATGGCTGGACCCAAATAGTGCTGGGCTGGACCTGAGGCTGTGGCCCAGATACCACAACTACATGACTGCTTGCCCCAGAAGATAACTGAAACAATAAAAACAGTAAAAAAGTTCAGTCAGATTCTGAAGTCTATTATTGTCATGTTTCTGTTGATTACATTCCTGTCCATGTCTGTCACCAAGTCACAGGAAATGAATGTGGCAAATCTGGAGTTTATATCAGATTCATGGGACTCCCTGAAGAGGTCTAGCATTTCTCTAGGTGGGTTTTTATCTGGAGGATATGTCCTTCAGCTAATCTACAACCTACACTCACTTGTCAGGATGCAAAAAGCCTTTCCTAATTGGATTACTTTGGTGTATTTGTTGACAGTTTAGTTCTCAAATGCTGTACATGGCCTGCAGCCTTCACAGCAATCTGCTATGCTTTTTCTTAAACCCAGGCAAAGAGTTTTATCGCATTACCCTCATCCTCATGTGCATAAACTAGCTACTGTTTAAAGTTCCACAGTTTTCCCAGTCATGTCCAAACCCTCCTTGCCCCTCACCCCAAGATGCTGCATGTGGGATGGTCTTTGATTCAGCTGAACTGCTGGAAGAGCTGGGGCTTCGGATGCCTCTTCTGGAGCCTTGTGTCTTATCTTCCTTGCCCATAGAAGTATTTGCACTGATAAAAGTCCTTTGCTGTCATGTGGAAACCTAGCTACAGACTTAATGTTGTGTCATTCTTTTTAATTAGTTTTGGAATTATTTGACAGGACTCATGTTCTTCCTGGATGCTCCTGCAGTGGAGGCACGATGGGTGCTTTGTAGAAGCAAGCAGCTGATCACACACCAATGTAATCACTTAGCTCTGGCTTCAGGAGCTCCCTTAGTAATTATCTCCAATATACTTATGAATTCAGCTCTTCCAAACAGTTCAGGGTCTAGGAAATCCTCCTTACTTATTACAGCTTATCTTCTTTTGCTTCTCCATAAGACAGCTGTGGGGCTGGCTTCTTCTTCCCTTAGCCACTCCCCTCATTTGTCATCTGAGGAGTCTATCACTGATCATTTTACACTTTCTCCCCAGATTTTGGTAATTAAAAAAAAAAAGAAGGCAAAAGTAGCATATAGCTAAAATTCAGTAACCAGATAACTTGGGCAGTAACCTGTTTCAGGATGGTTCTGTTCTCACAGTTACATTTTTACAACTGCTTGCTCTTAATGCCCTTGGTGTCTGTAAGATCACTGTGGAATATGGAGAGAAAGCAGGATTTTGGTTGTTGACTGTACAGTACGAAGTCAAGGCTTGCAGACATGAGAGGCCTGCAAGCACAAACTGTGGTGGGACAGGGTTTCAGCTGTGGAACAAGTGCTGCCCCACCTCTTCTACAATGCAGGTGTTTAGCATCAAGCCCTGATGGCCAGGTATAACCTCAGGATGTCTGGGATTGGAAAGGAACTCTGAAGATCAGCTAGTCCAACCCCCCTACCATGGCTAACATTGGTTTCAGTCTCTTTCAAGTCAAATCTCATTAAATACTTGTTGTGAAAATAACGCATTTGACCCTGACACCATGCCCAGCTAAGCTGCTGTCCATGTCTGTTTGCTGTCAGGCAGCTGGCTTTGCATGAGCAAGGCAAGCCGCTAACCGGGTGTGGGTACCTGCCTGCCTCTGGCACCTAACCTCTCTTCCCACCCCTTGGCAAGGAAATGTGTTACGAGTATGAGCTTATCAGTGGTGTCCAGTGGGAGAGAGATACACAGCAAGCACCTCAGGTTTCCTATTGGCATCCCAGTTAACAACAGACTGGTCTAAATTTAGGATTCCCTTTGTTCTAGCACATGTGAAATCTCTTTTATTGTCTTTAACCTGTTGTACTTGTATTTAGTTTCATATATTGCTCTGTCAATTTTGATCAGTTTCTTAAATTATTCTTCTGATTTTATATTAATGGTATTTCTTTTACCACCCCTAAATGGGAGTCACAATTCCCCCAGGCTTTTTGAACACCTTTGTTATAGTGCACTTTCTTATCATCATTGGTAAAACTAAAAAAAACCGTGGGAAGTGAAGCATGATTAATCAAAATGGAGGTATTTGATATTATAATTTTATAAGTACATGTAAAACCCCTCCTCACTGATGCAGCTGAATTCCCACACACTGTCGTAATTGTGAACATACATATGCATTGCAGATCATTGGTCTGACAGAAATTACACACATGGGGGTTTGTTTTAATTAAAGTATTTTAAATAGTTTATTAAACAACAGCAAATTTCTCTGTGACCGTAGTTTACAATTGTGTTTTTATTAATTTAGCCAAGTTGAGCCTTGTGGAACGTAAGATCTGGGGTTTTTTTTTCTCATTGTTTAACTTCAAAAAGGTTAGCTGGATAAAATTTTAAGCTGCACAAGTGCATTCTCATTACCCAAATACACACTTGCTAAATGTCAAAACAACCCATATGTTAGACTACCCTTTAAGTGGTGGTGTTTTTTTTCTCACTGAAAACAAATCAGATAAGGAAAAAGGATGAGAGAAAAGGGGAGAAAAACCCAACAACTTGCCTGGAAGTTATTTGTGCAGAAGATAAAATCAGAATAAGACAGTATTTTTTTCCAGTATACCTTATGTTCTGGAAAGCCCCTCACAGTGTTCACAGCAGATCAGAGGTGAAGACAAAAAAAAAAAGGAATTCCAGGACATCTGAAGTGAAATATTTTATATCTTCCAAAACAAAAAAAGAAATCTAGCTTCCAAGAATCAATGTAATGGGTCTCCTTTTCTCCTGTCTGCAACTAAAAAACTGGGAAGCAGTAAGACTGAATTATGAAAAACATGTTGGACTTCTGTATACATATTTATAATTCCCAAATTAGACACTTATTTTTTTCAGTGTGTACGGAATGGGAAAGTGACAGGAAGGATGGTTGTGTGCAAAGATGAGGGTATCAGGATGATATCCTGTTAGAAGGGGAAAAAAAGCATAAAATAGTTTCTTGTGTCTCTGTTCTTTGTGTTATGATGATTGAAAGTTTCGACAGTTGAACACCAGACTGAGGCACTAGGCCTTGAACGGTCAAGATAATTACAGTTGTGCAGAGCATGGTGGGAACCACAACTTCATTGTTGTTGCAAATGCTCTTTTGTTTAGAGCATCATGGTTCAGTGCTTGCATCCAGCCCTGCTCCTCCTGGGGCGGGTTTTGGTCTGCGACCCGCACTGTACGGTGCCCCTGAAACGCAACTTCCCGAGCAGTCACCGGTCTGAATGCTCTGTTTCTAAAAATCAAGGTGAAGATACTTTACTTCAGGCTGTCTCTCAAATTCTCTGTAGAGAAGCATATGAGACCTTTTAAACAGCATTTTCAGATAGTATAATTAAAAAGCATATTTTAATTAGATAGGCCAGCTTCAAAGGGTCAGCACAACTGATGTGCATATTGTAAGACGAAGATATGAAGATGCGTGCCTTATATTAATAATTAAACACATTCTGATTGACACAATGAAGTGTGTTAACTCTAACAAGATGGTAATCATTTAAAGTTACTTTCAAATTGAATGGCATTTAACAAAAAGGCTGAATTTTAATCTACTGGACTGCTGTAAGCAGAGTTAAGTACAAGCTGTGGAAGTTGGCTCGGTTAATTTGTTATGAGTCCATTTAAAAATACTTTTTAAGAAAGTAACTTTTGAATTTCCATCTGTTCTGTAGGTTTAAAAACACACGGATTTTGAGATTTTCTGTGCAAGATGTGTGTGACATGGCAATCCCTTTTTCAGGACTCATTTAGAAAAAGTCAGTTTCCCTGATTAAGTTTCTTTTTGTTTTCAGTTTGTTTTCCTGAGCTGTGTACCAAATATTATTGAGGCTACCAAAACATAAGATTATGGGATTATCTTTTTAACCCTAATACTTTTAATTTGACAAGCAAAGGGGCATTTTTGATTGGTTTTTTCAGAATTTTCTTTCAATGTATAACAGTGGGAATTTGATGAGCATCTTGTTTTGCCAGCACTATCTACCCCATAATGCTAAACCTTTGAACTGCGATTCACAGTAAAGACAGTTACACAGTGTTTTTAAGTATACCTTTCTTTAAGCTAATTCTTCTCATATAAGATAAAATGTAGAGCTCTGAACTCCTAGCTTCCTAACATGTAATTACAATAGTAGATTGACTTTAAGCGTGGTTTTCTGTTGCGTTATTAATATTTTATGGCTTCTCTTCAGTTATTCGCACTAATTGGCCATTATGATTATTTCCACCAGAGCTTCTGGGACCACCTAGGATGTTAAGGGGCATAATTTGATTTGAGGTCTCTGCCTGGTTCTAAATTGCCATGACATTTACCAGCACTGGATTACACAGAAAATGGGAGAGTGAGATTTTACTGGGAGAACTTCTAATTTATGGAAAACACAAAATGCGAGCTCTCACCTTTAGCGAGCCTTCCTTTAGTGGATCTTTCCGGAGTTAGCTGCTTGTGCAGTCAGTCCCAGCAGGCTGCTGGGGACAAGGGGAGATGGCTTCTTCTGTGCTTTGTCTCTTGTGAGCTCCATCATCACGTCTGTAACAGTTACATGGAGAAAATTAAGTGGGATCTTAGTGAAATAAGGGCTGAACTCTCCTAAAGAAAACAGCAATGTTTGCCCTTGAAAAGGAGACTCTGATCTTTTCTGCGTATTCTTTAGGCTTTATTTTTCTTCTTCTTTCTGAGGGCAGTTATTTTTGCAGACGTTTTCCCTTTTTGAACTGCTTTGAGAGGCTAACTTCATCAAAAATAAATGCTAGAGCTTTCCTCTTGCCTACCAATTTAGAACTGGGAGTTGCAACCCTTTGGTAATCTCTGTAGAAAGCAGCTTAGGGAAACCAGGCTGAAACTGAGCAGGAAGCCTGATCGTGCCTGAAAGCGTGTCT
Organism: Mystacornis crossleyi; assembly: GCA_013400655.1. Lineage (NCBI taxonomy): Eukaryota > Metazoa > Chordata > Aves > Passeriformes > Timaliidae > Mystacornis > Mystacornis crossleyi. The sequence continues at coordinate 70,420 of VYZQ01043631.1, forward strand.
GGTTTTCCAGCTCCTGAGTTCCTGTTGATAAAAGATGTTATTGCACACACGCCCCTGTCACAGCCACCACACCTTGCTTGCTTTCCTCATTCACGTAAATAGTTTAATGTATTTTGAAAAGCCCAATGTGAGGCCAAAACAGCCTGAGGAACAGCAGCCTTGTGGAGTTAATGGTCCCGGTGGTGGCATTTAGTGCCCAGGAAAAATTGCAGCTCTGTGGGACGAAATAATCATTTTGTCATCTGAGCAGAAGGACAATGAGTCTGTCCTCTTCTTCTGTCTCACTGCTGCCCATGGAAGCAAGTGAGAACTAGGCCTGGCAGGTGGTTCCCATGTTGAAGTGCCTGCAGGTGTGCAGAGATGCAAATATGGATCAGCCTGCAAAGGCTGTCCTAAAGGGAATCTGTCCTGCCAGCGATAGGGGCTGCTCCAGCCTTCTGTTCCCTCCGTGTGCTCCCTCTTGAGTAACACTATTGGAGAGGAATCAAGGGGCACAGAGAGCCAAGAAAACAAAATATCAGATATATATATAGTACAGGTAGAGGGTGACTGTGCCTTTTAAAAATAAATGGAGGGAGGGATATTCCTCTGTAAATGAATGTGTTATGCAAAGGGGTGCTTTGTTCTTACACCTCCAGCTTCTTCACTGGTTTTAAGGTGGGATTTTTAGGAAGAGCTTTACTCCAAGTAAGACAATGCAAATTGCAGACACAATGGCATAATCTAGTTTGAGCTTTATCTTTGACATCTATAATAATGTCATCCCCTTGATAATACATCCAGAATAAAGCTTAGGCTTTTATTGAAAGGCACTGCTTCATTACTTTATCTTACACCAAATCACTGCAATTTGCATTATGATGAATTGTCTTACATGTAAACCTGCCACAGAGTTCAACATAACTGGAAATTTTTGTGCATTTCTTTTTTCTCTTGTGTAGATTTGTACTGTGTTGTAGTGGTAGTTGTAGTTGTTAGTTCTATGAGAGAGACAGAATGTAAAAGGTCTCTAAAGCTTTGCCTTACAGGTCAAATGCAGAGGGAGATGACACCTTGCGAGGGCCCTGGACATTGCAATAAATGGTTCAATAATTTAGAGAGCTAAGAGACCATTGTCAAGTCAGCCAAGAGTAAAGATTAAGACATTAAGAAATTAACCATTGGGCCCCATGGGGAAAAATTTGTTGTTAGGTAGGTGTGGCAGGCTAAAGGCTTGGATGCTAAAGGCCTTTTCCAACCAAAATGATCCTGTGATTCTGTGGGTTTTTCTCCTCCACCACATCTAAAGCATTCCGAAAAAGTGCTTTTCCTCAACATTTCCTCAGAAGCCTGGGGGTGATTATGTCTGGTGGTGTGGGAGCAGGCAGCAGGGGGAAACCAGACATTGTATGCACCCCTGCCCACTGGCTCGTTGCAGGAGACCAGTGCCCAGGTTTCACACAGAGATGTCTCTTCATGAGTTTGCCATTGAGCATGTGCCCCACTTCAGCAAAACAACCATCTGGGGCTTCTTTTGGAGGTATTGGCACCAATCCATGGGCTGTAAAATCATGAGTTACCTTTTTTCTTTCCCGAACCATAGGGTGGGCTTCAGAATTTGGTGTTTTCTTAAATGGAGAATATTTTACTGTGGCATCTGGCTCCTTGCTCACCAGGTTGCTATCAGGAAAAAAAAAAATCACAATACTTGGGATAAATCTTGGTTGCACTTCTGGTGCTCACACAGTTCTGGCCTCATGGCTGGAAGGTGAAAGGTGAGTTGCCTGGTGTAGACGGAGTGGAAACTTAATGCCTGGGAATTTTTAATCCTCAACAAATACACAAGGTAGAGAACACAAGTATTCAGTTGTGACTTTTGTCTATGCTCTGTTCTTGCTAGCACGGATAGAAATTGCATAGGAAGATGAGGTCCGGTGATCATGCAACACTGAGCATAAATTATCTTGAGAACATGCTCATAATTTCTGGAATCCACAGACTAATTCATTTCTCCAACAGATGTGCCCCAAATATCACTAATCCTCCTCAGTATTGTTTCTTCTCCCTCCCACCTCCCCCAATTATTCTTTCTCATTTAAATGCAAAAACACAAAACAACCCAAATCATCAATCCATCCATCCCTCTCTGTGGGGTGTCTTTTGTTTTGCTTTGTTTTGTGACCAGGGAAGGGGAGGAGTCGAGGGAAAATGGAACATCTTTGCTCGGGCTGATGGTGCTCTAGGCTCCTAGGCCTGATTTGGGGCTGTCAAAGGGCCAGGCACTGTTTCAGTGGCTGCTCTGCATGTGCATTGCATCAGCAGGCACAACCTGAAGCAGCTGGAGAGATGGAGACCTGCTTTTGCTGCCTTTGCTTTTGTAAAACACAGTTTAGCTTGGTTTCCAGGGGGAAGGATCAGCAGGCAGGATGGGGTCCTGGCCTCTCCCTTGCCTGTTTGGCCCATGGGACATTTTCATGGTGGTCCTCCTCCTCTGTCATGGGTTAGCACAGCTTGGAGTTTTAGTTAAAAGGGGAAAAAAAAAATTCCACCAGCCACGAAGGTGATGTTTTTTGCAAGGGGCTGTTATAACTTCCTCCAGACTTGATGGGACTAGATCAATTGACTGATTTGAATATTGACAGCTCTGTTGAGCCACTTGAGAAGCTGGATACGCTCTGTAAAAGACACATTTAAAGACAAACAATCCCGGAAATCGCTGTCTTGCTTCTGGTCTTTGAACAGGTAACTGGGGGCCCACTCGGCCCGCTGGGCCCGGCAGGGCCGGGGCCACAGCCCTGCTCTGTCTCGGCCTGGTGGGGGGCCGGGCCATGGCCCATGGCTCTGTGCAGGCCGGCCCTCCCCAGCACGGGTTGGCAAGATCCTGGCCNAGTTGCGGGGAAAGCTGCAAGTCGAGGGAAGGGACTCTCACATGCCAACAGAAAACCACCCTGGATTGCTGTTGTGCTGTGACATTGACGCCACGAGAAGACTGTTTCTTGTGGAGAAGCTTCATAGCATGGGCAAAAGAGACTTCTCTCCGTAAGTGAACTGATGAAAGACTATTACAGAGGTGGTAAACTGATTGAAAGTTTGTGTCTTTATGTTGTAAGTGGGAAGAGGGAGGAGGATGGGGGGAGGAGAAGTGTTCTGTAGGTTTATTCTGACCCTTATTATTCCTTTTTCTTTTAGTTCTGTTAATAAACTTCTTTATATTCTTTAAAGTATAGAGCCTGCTTTGCATTCCTCCTAGTTCTTATCTCACAGAAGATAAAAATGCGAACAAACCCACTACACTAAATTGGTGTTTCTGCCGGGTTACGAACTGAACCCGCTACATCCTCCCAGAAGCTTGCAGGACTTCAGAGCAGCCAGGGTGCAGATGCTTTCCTTTAGGACCCTCGTGGGAAGAGGAACTGGGAAGGCTCAAGTAGCATCATCCTGTTGAGGTGTGACTGGGAATAGAAGCTCCCTCAGAACAGACAGTATTGGTTGTATGTTTTGGGCTGGAATTTGACCACCAAGAGCTCTCACATTTCTTGGGGCTAGCAGATGACCCCCACAGCTTCAGAGGCAAATAAAAGAGAAAAAAAGCTTCTCATGTTCATTATTTTCAAGCATCTCATGGTTAAAAATCTTGTGACCCTTATTCAGCTGAGTCTTATGATTTTTGAAAATCTGAATTGTGAGTTATGGGGGATGCCTAGGGAGAACTTTATGGAAGAAGCACAGGGAAGGGAGAGGGGTGATGGTAAAGGAGAGGTGTGAGATATATATCTATATATATATATGTATCCAAAAGAGCAGTGGTAATTCTGCACACTTTCTTCCCACCAGCTCAGAGCTTAGTGCTTATGCCCACGGAAAACCTAAAGCAGATCTAGAGATAAAAGGGTGATTTCTGGAGTATCTTACTATAGAATCACTTCTACGTATCACCCCAGAGAACTGCTTGGCAAGCTATATACATAGTGCGAGAGGAATGTTACTTTGCTTAGTGTTATAAAGTCAGGTTACTCTCCTGCACATACATATTATTAAATCTGAAATGGTTAGCAACTGAAATTCTACAGGACAGCTGTCACTGTAAGTCAGCAGTGTGAGTGTGTATGTGTGGAGTATGTCCGTGTAGGTATTTATGTATTATTTTACTTCAACTTGTTTCTCATAATATGCCTTTATAAGGCAGAAAGCAGCAAAGGAAGCAGAAAGCAAAAGAAAGGAGGCAAACTGTAAAATAGACCTTAAGCTGGTGTTTCTCCCTATAAGAGGATTTGAGATAATTTTAATTAACCTAGATCAGTCCCAGTTCTAAAAACATTAACAAATGAGTAAAATGAAAGACAAAAGTGTATTTTCAAGTTTAAATATTTAGTAGCAGTGTCATTTAGAAACCTCACAATGTCATGACCATCAGTGTCAATAGTATTGAGTCTGCATGGCCTCTCTGAAGTGGCTGTAGGGGTTTGGCTCTTGATTTCTAAAGGACCCAGATTTTACATCTGTTATTCAAATAACACTTCTGAGTCACTTGTGTAAAATGGTACATGAATTTGCTCCCTAATTAATCTCGGTCACTAGTACACCAGTGGCTTCTAACTTCTATTTGATCCAGCGTCTCCAGCATTCAGAATGAGTTGGCTAATGTTTCTGGGTGGCTGCTGTCTAACTTCTCTCATAAACCCAGTAGATGTATGTTTGTTTGTTTGTTTGCTTGTTTGTTTGTTTGTGTCACATTTCATTGGTAATTGGCATTGGCTGCCAGTTTGCTGGGAGGTAAGGCTGACCTCCCAGTAGGTTCTGAGGGTGGACTCATGCACCACAGAGCCACTGAAGTAATGAATTTCCCTTTATGGGCAAAATCCAATGCTAATTTTTATTATTTGACTTGCACCTATGGTTTAGGCAAATTTTCCTGCAGTATATCCATGTGCAGTCAGTGGAGAGAGGTGAGTATCTACTGGAGATGTTGAGCCAGTTCACCTAAGGCAAGCATTGAGCCACTAGACTCACATGTGAGCCATCTAAAACAGCTTAAAGCTGTATTTCCATAACAGTTAAACCTTTCTCAGAGTATTCCTTCATTCTTATTCCTGGGTGCATGGTCCTGCCTCCTTCCCACGTGCTTGCTGTGCTATTCATCCCATCAATCCTAGGAGGGACTTAATCGGAAGATCACTAACCCTTCAAAAAAGAAATGAATGGTGTTTTGCCATCTTAGCTCTACAAATCAGTCAACTGCAGGATTACATGAATGCCAGCACAAGGGAGGGAGAGGAAACTGCAGCATGCCTGGGAAAGAAGGGGACTGTGGTAACCCCCACTCAGTCTGAAACCACCCCTAAAGTGCTGGATCCCAACCTTTTTATCTCTTGTCCCAGTAAAGATTTCCATGCAGATTCTGCAGCTAATTTGTTTTTAACAACCTTCTAGTGCACTGAGTGCTGTGGTGCCAATTGTCATGTAAGGTTAGTAGTGCTTTAGTTACTAGAGGAAAAGGAGGATTGATTTACCATAATGTGCAAGATAGCAAATACATTTTTAATGATAGCTGGTTCTTTATTAGGGCAAAGGGTTGATGGGAATTATTTGAAGAATTCGGTTGTTCTATTTCTTGTTATTTCTCCTTTTGCCTTACTTCTTGTGTACTCTCCTTTCCAATTTAAAGTATATCATTTTAGGTGGGCTGCTTAAATCAGCTTCTCAAAATACTTTTTATTCTGGTAAAGCAACTATAAACATAGAGAAGATTAATATGTGTCTAGAGCAAGTGGCAGGATGAGGAGAGAAGAAAAGAATCAGTTCAAGTCAAACAGTTACAGACAGTGAGTGAAAAATTAATGTGCCCAGGAAAACTAAAGAAAAAAGAACATCAGTGCAGACCTGCTGCTTCCTGTAAATACATATTTAATGTAGTGTTTCAGTTGAAAACAATCAGAGAATAGTAAAAAATTTTGAGGACTAGTCCCTAAACTGGTATACCGAGAAAACACACTGCAATAAACCAATATGAAGAGGAAATATGTATGTATTTGGATGCCATTATGTTGTTTCCAGCAATCCTTTAAACATTATACATTGTTGTTGTTATGTCAAACAACTCATCAGCAAAACCACAGTCAGATTTCTTCAAAGACCAGCTCATAAATGCACACTAGTGTGCTGCTTGAAACCCACAATGTTCAGCTCACAAAGCATTTGCAATTGTGAGATTATTGTCTCAGTTTTAAGACAGCTTATTTTATTTCTTTTCACTTTTTTCCATTTATGGTTTATTAGTTAAACTTTCATTACTTTATTTGGAATAGGTCAGAGGAAGACCAAACCTAGCCAGCCTTTGTCTTTGCCTGTTCTTGTTATTTTCCACCTGATAGTATGGTGTCCTCACTTACATAAACTTAGTAACAGAAATTTTATGATTAGCATCTTTGTAACGTTAGTCCTAAAATCAAAGAGGATAAGTATGTATTAAAGACAGGATGTTTGTGAGTAGGATGCAGTGTCTAAAGCAACTATGACGTTTTGATCTCAAGGGCTTTGAAAATGGGAAGCACAATATAAAGGGCTGCAGAAAAGCCACAGGACTCAGCTTTAAGAGTCATCAATATTAATTGGGAGGCTATAAGATCAGCTACTGTCATGTCACAGTAAATTGTTTTCTGGCAAGGGCCAGAATTCTTTCAAAGCCCAGGAATCTGCCAGCAGATAAGAGGCAGCCACAGCCCGTGTTATCTGACAGTGCATGCTTTAGCAGCTGGAGGAGCTGAGCTTCACATCCCCTGCTTGGATTTCACAGAGCTGTGATGTGTAACTGGTTTGTTCAGTGATTCCTAAAATGCAAACCAATGTGCAAAATGAAATTATATTAGTCAAGGAAGTGCTGTGAGGAGCAAAGAAGTGTTTCACAGGCTGGGTGAGTGGCTGAGCCATGTTGCCATCACCAGCATCACAGACGGACCCAAGGCTGTGTGTGACAGCTATTTGGGCTGTGCTTTTATCACCCCAGCCCCTCCAGACCCTCACTGCACAGCAGCTCTCCCTCTTCTGTACTATTTTTTCCTACCAGATTGTAAGGCCTCCCTTCCAACGGCACGTCCCAGTCCTCTGACCTTTAGCTGCAAGCAGGCACACAGGCGCTTTTCATTCCCAAAGCCTGGCGTGTGCAGCTCCCTTCCTTTTCTGCTCCTCAGTTAGCTCTTCCCTTAGGGCCTTCTGACTCCAGCTCCAGCCAGCAACCAGCTCTTCCTTCAAGTCCATGCAGGCTTTGGTTCAAATTCTGAAAGTGGTTTTTAAGCTGTGCCTCAAAGCTCCTGCAGGGCAGAGCTGTGGGACAGCGATGTGTCCAAGGGGATGTGGCTGCCCTTGGAAGTGTCAAATCCAAGAGTGACACAAAGGTGCCTTCTGTTGCCAGTGCTGATCAAAGCAGTGCATCAAACTCTTGCTCAGATGGCTACTCCATAAAGGCAAAAATGTTTTGTTTCTAAATAATTCTGGGCACTTTTGGAAAAAATGGTAATTAAGGTTTTTAAGTGTAAAAAACAAAAGGTTTTCGGTAACCTTTGTACCTTGAAGAGCAGTGACACCTTGGATTTGCTGTTGAGATTTCAAAACCACTATTTTAACATATTTTGGTAAACACACATAAAATATGAAAATTCAACATCAAAGAATATGCATCAAATGCAGTTCTCATTTACATTACAGACTTAAGAGAATTCAGAATAATTTTAGTAACTGGGACATCAGTGATGCTACAGCTGAATGAATATAGGACAAAGAATCTTGAGGTATATTCTTTTAATTTACTTCTTTACACATCATAATGAAAAGCAGTAATAAACACAATTCAGTAGAACTTTTCTGTAAGCTTTCTTTTCTCTTAAATAGTTTTATGCCTGTATAGGTATCTAAACAAATGGTCTGTACATTCTTGTTTATCACAGAATTAATACAGAGCTGTCAATGACTTCCAGCTTAGGCTTTTATATTTCACCTCTGTATCACCATGGCATTTCCACAGCATGCTGCAATGCTAGGAATCTCTCCTTTTAGCTCACCCTTTTTCTCTCTGTGTATTCAAGCCTGTGTGTTATTTGCTTTTACAGAATACATCATTCTGTTCCCAGAACGCCTTGATGATTACATTCTTCTCTGAGTCAGAGACTTATTTCACAAAATATCCTACTACTTTTTTAAAAGCAAAAACCTGTATTTTGCCTTTCTATAGGAATTTTGATTTTCCATTTTTTTGGGAGTTTTGTTACACAAGATATGTGTACAAGGGCTGTGCTTACGCAGTGGATCATCAACTAGTGCTTGCTGTAGTGTCATCCTAATACATCTGATGCGTGTGTGCACTGTGTATGGCATATCCAGTGTACCGAGGGAATTTCCTGTCTTGGATGATACTTACAATTTTTTCCAAAAGAAACACATTGTAGAGCATTTAAAAGTATTAAGAAAAGTGTGTTCACATAATCTTGCCTGATATGTAGAGCTGATAAATGGAAACAGGAAGATATTTATCAAGTGATTTTCACAGCATTCACTTAATATGTTAAAGTGAGAATATAGGAACATCAGTGCTGAAGTGGCAAAGCTCTAAGCACAGGCTTGGTCTCAAGGCCAAGAGTAAGGCACAGAGTAAGGTCGATCCTCCAGAGCTGAGCCCACCTGGGTGGGGAGTGCATTTGCCTGGCTCCTGATCATAGCAGTCTTGTGTTTGCTCCTGCAATTTTGCCAACTTAAACCATACCTGTCTGAAAGGCACATGATGCTGATGGGAGAAGGAAAAGGCAGCAAAGCTGGAGAGCCAAAACCACCAGGCTGCCCACCTCACCTTATCTCAGAGATCACTACCCTTGGGGCAGTGGCTAAACCAGCTGCAAACCATGTCAGCTTACAGCCTGGCACAGAAAGGAGGTGCCAGTCCAGGTCTGGGTGCAGCAGTACTGCTGGCGGCAGCCTGCTCCCCAGTGTGGGCAGCTTTGGCATGGGAACCTGTGGGAGCAGGGCCGTGGGGCAGCAAATGGAGCAAAACTTTCCATTTAAATTTGCTTTTGTTAATGAGTCACTGCCCACAGCTCCTGCTGCTTTTACGTGCCTGGAGGAATGTATTTTCATGATTTTAACTGTGCTTGAATCAATCACAGAATGGTCAGAGTTGGAAGGGGTCTCTGCTCATCCAACCCCCTGCTAAAGCAGATTCACCGGGAACAAGTTACGCAGGATCACGTCCAGATGGGGTTTGAGTATCTCCAGAGAAGGAGACTCCATAGCCTCTCTGGGCAGCCCATTTCAGTGCACTGTCAACCTCAAAGGACAGAAGTTTTTCCTCATTTTCAGATGGAACGTCCTGCTTTTCAGTTTGTGCCCGTTGCCCCTTGTCCTGTTGCTGAGCACCACTGTAAAGAGCCTGTCCCAATGTAATTGTATCACCTGGTGGTGAGTAATAATGCAAACACTGAGCTGTTAGAAATGTATTCCTTCAGCTGGCTGTGTTGCGTAGTTTTGCTCTACATTTATTTGTCAGACACTGTTACTGGGTTAAATTCAACTATATATGCCACCTCCAGTTTCTCTGAACAGTTTTACATGTGGGATGTGAATATGCTTTATACCATAGGAAGACACATGTCAAAACACAAATGTTAACTAATTAACTCACACAGAGGGTTTAGCTTTCTGTACAATGATTAATTCAGCAGCTGCTTTTGTCCCATCTGCAGTTTTTTTGAAATGGATATCCTCTGTACATTACTTCTTTTAAATTGGGATTCATTCTCAGATTTTGGGCAAGCACAGGGAAAAAAACCCACGGCATATGTATAAAGCAAGACACCGCATTCTTTAGTATTGTATTTAACACACCTTACTAAATGCTTTGGAGATGAGTAAAGACGAAATATTTAGGGGTGAAACAACTTTAGCAAGTGGCACACAGAATCTAAGTTCTGTGGAGAGTTACCATGCCCTGCTCTGAAGGGTTCAGAAAATGGTCATCACCTGCAGGATGCATGTGCAGGAAAAGGTGGAAGCAATTCGTATGTCATCTGTATCCTGCTTATTCTTGCTATAGACATTTTGAGAGCTTTGTCATGAGCTCAGCTGTGCCCTGCGGCCACCATGGGCAGCAAAGCCAAATTCCATTCAAGACAAAGTACAAGCATTTATCTGTTTTACACAATTTCCAACTATATTGAAACACCAAAAATAATTTGCACATATTTTGGTTGACAAGGAATGTGCAGGTTTTTTACCTCCTTCCTAGATGTGTCTGTCACCAGCTTTATATTTGTCACCCAGTTTGGAAGCAACCAAGGAATCTGAAAACCAGAGGCCAATGTTGTTGGATATTTGCAAGAGGATTACTCAGCAAATCATATTCTGCACTTCCCTGAAAATTCAGACTTGAAGAAGATACAGCATCCTTACCCCCAGCAATCACAGGCTTGTACCTCAGTTGCCTAGGGAGTCAGGTGTAGAAGTTTGGAAGCAGCTTAACCTGTAGCAGAACCACTTGAGTACCTGAGTGTCACAGCTTGCTGCTGGGGTGAGGTGTCACCTTCCCTGATGTCTGCTTCTCCCCTTTCAGGAGAGTCCTGTGAGGTGAACGCACGCTCCGGCCGCTGTGCTCCAGGGGTGTGTAAGAATGGAGGAACCTGCGTGAACCTGCTCATTGGGGGCTTCAAGTGTGAGTGCCCCCCAGGCGAGTATGAGCGGCCGTACTGCGAGATGACCACCAGGAGCTTCCCCCCTCAGTCCTTCATCACCTTCAAGGGTCTGCGGCAGCGCTTCCACTTCACTGTCTCCCTCATGTAAGTCCCAGTGGGGAAGGGTTCTGTGGCTGATGGCTTCTCGCTTGAGCTTGGGACTGTTTGTCACGTACTGTTACCCAACAAAGACCTGCCCTGAAGGTCACTGCAGGATTTCTGACGGTGACTCCTGCGAGCAGGGCACAGGCAAGTTATTTGAAAGCATTTGATTTTCTGCCCTTCTGTGGATGTTTCTGAGTTGCTGACTCACAAACTTCCCTGTTGTAACACAGGGTGATGGAGTGGGGAGAAGGGACACCAGGACCGCTCTGGCCACCCATCAGCACCCTTCAGCCACAGAAGCGCCGGGGTGGATGTTGTGTTTGACACTTTTACTAGCTGGGCCTTTGGCTTCCTGACCTTCAGCCCAGCTTCAGAACCCATCCATTTGTGCTCCTTGTTTGGGAGCACTCTTCCCATCTCCTGTTTCCCCACCTGTGAGAGGACCTGGGTATGTCAGGCCATGGCTAAAGCACAGTCTAGTCCTTCTCAGGTTCTTGCTTTCCAGTGGTCCCCAGCCTTGGGCTTGGGACGACCCCAACTGATCCAGCTCCTCACCTAGCTCCTTCTCGCCTTCACACCCAGGTCCTGCTTCTGGTCTCATTCCAGCTCCCAGGCACAAGTAGTCTTACCTATCCCATCTGCCCCATCTTGGGCAGTCTTTTTCTGGGCTGTCACTTTTCCCCTGGGGCTGCTCAGGTAGGAGGAGCAATGACAGCAGCCACAGGCATAGGGCTTGCTTGGTGTGGAGCCAGAGCTCCAGGTGCACACATGCCTCTTCTCCAGGGAGGGGGTGGATTTGCAGCTTTCCCATGATTTTGCCAGTCAGGACTGACTTTTGGTTTTCCCTCACAGCTAACTGTGAGTTAACAACACAAAATGTGTTAGCCCTGACCCCAAAGAGCAGGGGCTGGGGGATTTTTAATAGGTATGACAGCAGCTGCAAGGACAGACCTGTTTGTGTATCTGTCCAGAGAAAGTGCTCAGGGAGGACACCTTCAGGCTTATGTCCCCTCCACCACACAGCCATTACCTGGTGTTTCACATCTGTCAGGAGCCAGGTCGCTTTTTTACAGCATGTTTTTCAGTACTGTCCTTTAGCATAGTTTACTTTCCTGAACTAAGATCCCAGAGAGACTCCCCATGTAATGCTGCTGTTAATATAAGTAATGCCCCATCCCTGTAAATGTTCAAGGCCAGGCTGGATGGGACTTGAAGCAACCTCGTCTAGTGGAAGGTGTCCCAGCCCATGGCAGGGGGGTTGGAACTAGGTGGTCTTTACGGTCTCTTCCAACCCAAACCATTCTATCATTTTATGATTCTATCATTTTATCTTTCATCTGCCTTAATCCTAAAGTCGAAATTTTATGGAATCTTGACATTTTGGTTAAATCAGAAAGCACAGCCATGGTTTGCACGCAAGCCGAGGCAAGGGAGAGTTGTGCCTGTGAAGACTGTTTTAGAGCATCAGGTCTAAGTACACAGAAAAACTGAGGAGCAAAAGACTGTTGGATTTCTCAGACCTACAGTGAGAGCAAACAAAGGAGCGGTCTGGGCTGGCTGCCAGCATGAATTGCCTGCATTACCTTTGACTTGTCCCCTCAGCTATGAGGTGTCATTTTTCAGGCTTTTGGAAAGAGAGCTTTGACGTTTAGGGTGCTTCAAGTTAAATGACTCAAATGCTCTGTGTAGGGGTTATTGAGAAATAGCAAAGTATTGTACAAAGGTAGTGCTTACACCAGGGTTTCTTCAACACCTTTAGAACCGCGATGGCATATTTAGTCATGAGCTTAACACCACTTAGTCCACTCAGTGTGACTATAAGAATTCTAGGCCATCATGAGGTTCATCCCACACTGTCTGGAATGGCGACACATTTAGCACTTCACACTTGAAGTTCAATTTTATTTACACTAGCTATTTCTTTAGCTTTTATTATCTGTTACTGGAGGAGGAAAACATTATGTGAGGATCAGCAAGAATTAGCGGTTTGACTGCTAATGGTCATGATGATTTGCCATTACATATTTTGTGATTTGGGAGCATTCATAAAATCCAACTGGCCAACTTCCCTCAGCATCAAGTGACTTGTGACCCACACCTAGCAAAGAGCAGGATGTTTGCATTGTCCAGTCGCATAACTAAAATGTTTTTTAAAGTATTTAGGTCACTGACCATGCATGCCTTTCTGCTCCCAATATTATATATCTTCCTTGCTTAATTCCAACACTTACTACTCCTTCACTCCAAGAGACACTGTTAGTGGAGAGGTTTTCTCATTATTTATGCAAAATTCTCTAAGAAAGAGAGTCTTCTGTTTCCTCTGTCATGAAATTAAACATATCCCTTCTATTAAAAACCAGTATTTTTTCCCCCAGCTGGTGGGTGATAACCAGACATGTTCAAAAGCAGCCATGCTTTTAACAATGAGTATGATACAAAAGTTGCTTTTGACTGGTGGCAAAGATAAAGAGCAAAGAAAAAGTAAAGAAATATACGAAATGGCTTAATAATGTAATAGTTTAATAAAAGATGTTTTCAAACTTAAAATTATGGTAGAAAATTGTAAGAATATGAGAAACTATATTCAAACAGAACTAAGCTTCCTGTTGTTGCTAATCATACCAAGTCTTCCTACGCAC
>VYZQ01043631.1:84004-119933 GCA_013400655.1 Mystacornis crossleyi
ATTATTCCCATTTCCTTTGCTCTTATATATTGTGGCTAGATGTGATCAAAATATTTGGATGAAGCAGTTATACATAAAAAATTAGTCTTGGGAAGTGTTTTACATTTTTTTTTTTCATCCTTTGGATGAAATGTTTGATGGTGAAAAGTGAAAACTAAATCTGTGTTTTGATAACATTGATATATTTCAATGGTATTGTTGTAATTAATTTAGTTTGCCTTTTACTTGTATAATATTATATTATGATAAACAAAGCTAGAAATCAATATTTATATCAAAACAGATTAAAAGTAATCAAAACAATTAATATTTTGATAGACTATAATGCATATTCTTTGAAATTTGTATTTTACAGGAAATATCAAATTTGTGACTTGTTTTTTGAACAGAACAATTCATTATCCTTCAAAAACATTAAAAAACATATGAATAAAATTTCTCATTTCCATGTCACTCAGATTCTGAAAGGTCTTTGCTCAGTGTGATCCACAACATACATTTGTCTAACAAACAACTTCTGGTAAACAATATTCTTTGTCTTTGAAACTTTTTCTTTCACATACCAACCCTGGTATTCTAAAATACTGCTTCATTCACATTCTCTGAATGCAGGTTTTGTTGTATTACATGAGAGTCTTGCTATTAGACATGATAGGGCAGGCACAAGAGTCACTTCTTATGTCTGTGGAAGACAGTTTTCATTAGCTGTGTTCAGCATTTCATTCATTTGTAGGAAAAGTGGGTTAATTTAAATCAAGCATATTTCCTGAAGTTCAAGATACAAAATCAGACTAAATTGCCATTGGGAAATGCAAGAAATTCCCATAGTTTCTCTCTTTTTCTCTCTTTATCTAATATTAATCTTTGTAAAAATGTTTATGTAAAGTGTAATAACTTTTTTTGCATTTCTGAGTAATGAAAGCTGTATGCAACTCTCAAGAGATAAGAGAATTCAATTAAAAATTGTAAAATACTCACAACAAGCAGAAATTTGAAAAAATGTTCTGTGCTGACGAAAAAGCAAGCCTTTTTTAAAAGTTGGGTTGCCCCTTTTTTGCAAGAAAGATACATCCCATATTAGTAGCACAAGAAAAATAAAACCAAAATGTACCCATTGGTGCTGATTTAGTGGAATCATTTAAGTGTTTATTTTCCTTCCTCCAACTGACTGACCTGTTGATTGACTAACCCTGATTTTCTACATGGCGTTATTAAAGTAACCCTTATCTTTCTTTCCCCTTACCTCCCCATCAGGCTTTTTTAGCCAGTTGATGACTGTCCTAGGACCCTGTAGCATTTAGACAGCAAGCAGGCAGCGAGGATCCCGCCTTTGATGTGAAAATGCTTTCTAGCTGTCAGACTGTTTGCAGAGTGTAGTAAGTGCTTCTGTTTGGCGAGTGTCAGATACTGCTGTTGCATCTTGTGTCTGCCTAATTTTAGCCCTCGTGAGGGTCAGCAGATCTCTGCAGGGTAGATTTCTGTGATTTCTATCTGTGTGCCTTGTTGATTGCAAAGGAGTAGATTTATCCTGTGGCTGACTCCTCAGTTTTACAGTTTTCTGTCTGAAGATTGATTCAAAGGCTTGTTCTTCTGCTAAACACAATGCCATCTTTCTTCGGGTGACTTGACCATCAGTCTTTAATGCATAAGCTGTTAAGCACAAACTAACTCCATGTCCCTGTGTTCTAGGTTTGCAACCAGGGAGAGGAATGCTCTCCTCCTCTACAATGGGCGTTTCAACGAGAAGCACGACTTCATTGCCCTGGAGATCATTGAGGAGCAGATCCAGCTCACCTTCTCTGCAGGTGAGGTCTCACCTGAGCCGAGCATTTCTGCTCCAGGTCAGGAGATCCTCTCAACCTGTTTGGAAATGCACTTCACTGATTTTATATGGCTATTTGCTGCCTCATTAATTTACTGGCTGATGTTGAACAGTAAACAACTGATGCCGGGTGTACTCCAGATTGTAGCGGTTTGTGGTAATTACACTCACGGTCGTAGGCAGGAGCTTGTCAACATATCAGTTATAAAAGCCAGAGTTTATGACTACTATAAAAGATTGGCACTAGCCTGAATGTTGGCCCCCAAGCCAATGTTTGCTTAAATGAGACTTCACTTTATCACACTGTGATAAATGCTCTCTGTGTGTGCATTTTTACACTGCGCCATCAGAGGAACCTAGGTGCATAAATGTTATCTAAGAAATCCATGCAAGCCAAAGGAAAAGCTAGCAGAAGTGAGAACTGCCTGCCATTCATTAGGGGTTAGGGAGGAGCAGTGCTGTCGCTAGAATGCATGTCTTCGTTGGAGAAGCACCTCCTTAGAAGAAGCCATAAAGAACAACAAATTTAGGAGAACTTAGCTGCCTGCTCATTGCTACAGTGGGCCAGGAAACAACAAGTGGCATCTTTGGCATTTGCTTGATTTCTGCACTAGGACTAAGACAGTGTCTTCTGGTGCTTGTAGGAGAAGAGAGAGGGGAGGGCTGACAGGCAAAGTTCAGGCAGCACATAGCCCTTGAAGCAGATTTGTGCATTTGGTGGCAAGGCATTGGTGACTTAACAAAATCTCGGTAGTGCAGGCAACCTCTGGTTGTCTCAGGTTTAAGGTGTTTTTCCATTGAGACAAAAACAAGTATTTTGGAAAGGCTGTTGTCCTATAAGTCACATGGAGTTATGTGTATGTCAGGTGAGATGTTCAACCTCTGTATTGGACACACAGTTCAGGAAATAATCCTGCTATTTCCCATTATCCATATTCAGGACAGACATGGGGGCTCAAGTCAACTCCTGTTTTATTTTTGTGGAAAGTGAAACACTGCAAGCAGTAAAGCCATAGAAGCAGAAGCACAGCCCACGCTGGTGTTGCACACTCATCACCAGTGATGACTGCTGCCCTCAGACCCCATGGTAAATCCTGTGTGACCCCACTGATTTACCAGCGATGCTTAAGTGCGTATCTGAGGCCTTCGGGTTGAAGAGAGCCGGTTACGTTTCCCTTTTATTACCTCAAAGTTGTCCAAATTAGATTTTAAGGCAGGTTTCTGAATGGATTAGTGTAATGAAATAACATGCTGCAGAGACATATGCTTTCTTCTGTAGCTCTGCTCCTCCTGTCTAAACTTGAATCAAATTGCTTGGAAGGTACCCTGAGGATGAATGGGAAAAAAATAAATTCTGCTTGCACTTTTATGCATTTAAATGTGAAGGAACTCCTTTAAGATACATGAAACTAAATTTAGATTTGCACTGCTGCACCTGAGAGCAAGTCTGGTCCTGCATATTACAAATGGTATTTTCTTTGGAAGGAGAGTGGTTTATGTTTTATAGTTTTAAGTGGCTTTTAACGAACAGTACAAGTTTTGGACACCTGATCTCACTTTATTACCTGTCGCAACAAATTTTTCACAGAAAGCAAAGCAAATGGATTGCAGAACAGTGATTTTCCTTTTGCAGACACTTGATAGCTGAATAAAAAGCCCAATTATTAGTACAGATTTATCACTAGACAATAAAAACCATCACAGCAGGATGTCATACATGCTAAGCTGAAATAGGTACTGTTTAAATAACAGAAATATATATGATGAGAGTTAAAGGAGAGTAGGGGACACAAGAATAATGCTTCACTTAGGTATTTGTTGCAAATAGAGAGTTGAAAGTACGTTTTAAGCTCAACAGTACTATGAGATTTGTTAGCTTACAGGGGGGAGTTACTTTTCCTGTGGTTTATTATGTAGAATTTTCCAACTGCTTTAAAAAAAAAAGTCAAACGCGAGCAATCCCTTCTCTGTGCCAGGCCTATTATGTACTTTCAACGTGAATGTTTATTTTGCTGCTACCTTGAAACAGATATGCCTGGTTACTGAGCTGATTCTGGTGACTCAGTCCTGTCTTAAAAGCTTCAGCTTTCCAATTGCAATGGCAAAGTCTTGCTTTCAAATTTCAATACTGAAAGGCTGCCAATAATTTCATTAATCCCTGGTAAAATTTTGCTGGGCCCAAGTTTACCATGGGTTTTATACTAGAGTACTTCTGAATTTTGCTTTCTCAGCTCTAGCAGGGAGTAGGCTTCCCTTCCCTGACAAAATATCCTATCACAATACTCATCATACTAAACAAACCTCAAAGGGTGCTTTTGGCAAAAATACAGAAAAATTCATATACATTTCTCCCTCAGTTGATCACTTCAGCAATAGCTGTATCTACCCAATGCTACCATGCTTTACAGAAACGTAATAAAAAATAACGTAATTCACCCAAACGTACAAGAAGCTGGTTTTTGTGCACCAGAGTAACTGGGGATATTATTGTCTTGCAGGACAAAACCCAAATTCCTCTCTGATGAAGCAAGGTAGCTGCATCCTGTGCCCAACGAGAGTGTCTATGTGTTTCTTGCAGTGATGGTAACTCATTTTTCCCTTCTGCCTGTTTTTGCAGGGGAGACAACCACGACAGTGGCACCGTTCATTGCGGGAGGGGTCAGCGATGGGCAGTGGCACTCGGTTCAGGTGCAGTACTACAATAAGGTAAGACTGATTGTGTTGGTGATAACCCTGCTATTTATACAGCAACAGAGGCGTGGGTCATCTAGCTCTGACCTGACATATGAAGGTGACCTTAATTTTATTTATTTAACCAGCCACACTGGTACAGCTCTGCACAAATGGTACTGCTCTTGCTTACAAAATTTCTCTCATTTGAGTTTTGACCCAGGAAGGCAAAACCAGATGTAGTATACCCTTTTCAGAAGTACTCCTATTTTCATTTTCAGTTTTTTAAACTGTTACAAGTGTCAGTGTATCTAAACCAACTGATTCACTTGTATCTTGTTAAAGAATTGTGCTATGCAGGAGCCTTCAGTGTAATAACTACCAGCTATTAGTGTAGAATTTTCTGAAACAAAGCAAATTCTTCCCCATAGCTGTCTTTTCTTGTGTCAAATGACAAGTTTAGCTTGCACTAGCTTCTCTGGTTTGGAAAATACGATTATTAAAAGGTTCACAACTTTCAGTAATAAAGCATTGTCTTACTAAGTAAATTTTTGTGTGCTATATAAAAGGATACACAAGAGAAATGCAAAAAATGTCGCTGCACACAGTCCTTGGTACTCAGAGGTGGGCTCTGGGGTCTCTGTCCCTCAGCTGCACCCTTGGTCAGTGTCACTTGGTCACAGGGTCAGTCTGACTGAACTAAAAGGATTGCGGGCTCTCTGTGCAAGGCAGCCATTTCATGATGAACCAGAAAGCAAGCTTTTAGAGTGTACAGTGTCACTGTTCAGAGGTAGATGTCAGAGATCTTCTATAAACCATAACAAAAATTAGAGAATTCATTTAGTGACTAAGAAGCATTGCTTTTAAGCCTGACATGATAGCATTATGGGGGATCACGTAAGGAAATAGAGAAGCATTGTTGGCTGTTAAAAAGGAAACAGGATACTGGTGTAGGAAGCTGAATGGAAGATGAAGGATTAATATAATCAGCAAGTTCTTTATTTCCCAGCGCTGCATCCTTTCATCACAGTTTGTCTGGCAGTTTGAATGGGAGGACTAAAATTTTATTTTGACTCCTGGATAGGATCTCCTAGCCTAAGGATATTCTATCGAGGCAATGAAAAGCTTTCTATTAGTATTTAATATTTTTAAAATAAAATTTTAAAACTTAATTAAGTTTTGTGCTTAATATACGTAATATACTCTCTGCTCTCTGGAGCCCAGAGAAGCAGAAGTGAAACTTGGTGTTTTGCCATGCATGCATCTGTGTACATGGTGAGGCTCTTCGTCACAATCTGCAATATGCCCTGTTTCCACATGTACATATTTCTTAGTGGATCACTCTAGCAGAGTGAACAGCACTTGCTGAGGCAGTGGAGGGACACTCCAGCTTTCAGGCTCCTGGGCACAGCTGCAGCGAGAGCTGCTGGAGCAGCTCTCTGAAGTGCCACTGAGCAGATAAGGGGCCCGAGCAACAGAAAGACACTCTTTAAAAGGCAAAGAGGTCTGACACAGATGTTAAAAATAAACCCCTGCCTCATTTTCAGGGCTTGCTGCGGTTCAAGCAGACTGGTAGGTGAGCTGGTGTTTTCTCGTTGTTAACACGTGTGTCCTGTCATCATTTTCTTCTTCTGCCCAGTTTTATGGAGTGAAATGAGCCAGTCTCCATTGAACAGGAGGAGATTCAGGGCAGAGAGGGAGAGCGGAGGGAAATCAGGAAACACTGCTGACTTCACTGCCTTTGCCACTTGCGTGTCATGAAAGTGATGAAAACCAGGGTCATTGTGTGGAGAGCAGCACCGTGCCCTTTGCTGTCCATGTGAGAGACCAAGGTCATCACCTTCCCCTTAGCAGTATTTATTGCAGAATGGTTAAATTTGGGCTGGAGGGGGCGGCTTGCAATATTGAGTAAATGGCACAAGTAGGATGCGCTCACCAGCATGTATTCAGTGTGCTCTCAGGACTTCCCAGCATGTCTGAGAATTGCATATGATGCACCAGCTCTCTGTAGTGAAGGAGGGAGCGGGTGCTTCAGGGCAGTGACAGCTGGAGGCAGCTCTGCACCGCTGCCCGCCGGGCTGCCCTCGCACCCTGCCCCAGGGTTAAGCTGTCGACTCAGCTGGTATTTGTTTGTAAAGCAGTTTCTTGGCTACTTCATGTTGTAACAAAGCTAGAAGTAAAGTTCCTGTGAGGAAGTTGAAAAGACAGGGATAATTTAGGGATTTCAGCTGTGCCAAGATAAATGCAATGCTGTGTCTAAACTTGACACAGTTGAGATGTTTGAATAACAGAGTACCTAAACTCATGAGTTTCCTTAAATTATGCACACATATTATTTTGCAGGTACTGCATCCTTCCACTCTTCAGAAATCCTACTGCAGTGTCAGTTCATCATCTCAAGGCTACACAGCCCCTTTGCTCTGCTCACACACTGCGTAACCTTACTGAGCAGGCGGAGCTCCCCTGAGCTGTCTCCCTCCTCACTGTCTCCAGCTCATGTTTGATCCTCACCTCCAGGCCCTTCTGGACTCTCCTCCCTCCTGTCTGCCTCTGTCTCTTTCTGGCATTTTGCAGCAGCACCTCATCCCTGGCAGCAGGGCCACAGGGGCTACCTTCACCAGCATCCCTTTGGGGCTCCTTGCCCCTTTTTCTGTTCTGCTGTTTGCCTGGGGAGCTTCTGGTTTTTCCTCCTTTTTAGACATCTCTTGCCAGTGTTGTCCATGGGAAATGCATAATTATCATCCCAGATATCCATAGAGATCCAATTTATTGATTCGTCTGTCTTGCATTAAAGAACTTCAGCAGCAGCTATTTTCTTAACACACATCCTGGTGATGTGCAAAGTCACCCTGCACAAAGTCTGTTTGCTAATAACCATAATGAAACAAGAAGCAAGTGTAGAAGTGGCTCTTGTAAATTATTTTCTGTACTTAGTTCAGAAGTGATGTGCTTGGTAATATTTATCTTTAATGTTGTTAAGAAATAATGGTTTAGGATTAGCTCCGTATCATGAAGATCCCCTTCCACTTGGAGTCAAACACTGGAGCCTCATCAGTAAAACATAAGCCCAGAGCTGGTTTTGCTCCACTGTTTGCAGAAAGGCATCAAACCAGCTCTCTGTCAGCTCAAGCATTTGATGCTTTCTTACCAGTCCTGGTATGTGCCAGCACTGTAAAACATTGCAGTAAGGAAACAGATTGTATCAGAGGAAGGGAAGCAATGTCATTTCATTTATTGTGTAGTGATGGAAATGGATTGGAGGAGACCAGCTGACACACTTGGTTTCAGTGGAAGTGCCTGAGGGAAGCACATGGAACTTGTACTAAGTGTTGGCTCTGTACTGAATTTCTGGAAGGAAAGACACCAAGAGGGAGGAATTAGAAGAGAGCAGAAGTGAACTAGGAGTGTTTTATAACCATTATCTAGTTTCAGTTATAGATTAGAAGTTTGTCAGCTTAGCAGTAGCAATGTATCAGTTTACCTGTTACTTGCCATTATAGATGTTTGCTGACAGCTGTGAGGAGGCAGGGAGGAAAGTCACTCGCTGACTCTGATAGCTCAAACACATTACTTAGCGGGGCCCTGATCTTGCAGCCATTAAAATCAACAGGAGGTATTGAATTAAAGGTAACCCATGGGTGACCTGCTTTCTCAGGAGGCGTATATATTGATAAGAAATTTAGAAGAAATGGAATAAAATAAATTATTTCGGAAGGAAAGGTGGGAGGAGGGGGAAGATTTCATCCTGGCAAGTAAAACTGATCAAAAATAGTAGAAAGAGCCTGCTGCTTGTTCACAGGATAGCTGGTGTAAGGGACAGCAGCAGTGTCAGCTGCCTTGTTTGCCTTGGTACTGTACTTCCTTTCCACATGGTGAGAATATAGTCAGCCGCCGAAGGAGGTTGATCCTCACCATTTGGCTCTCCTGATCCTGCCAGCATGAGTGACAGTCACCAGGTTTAGCCATGCTGATACTTGTTTGGAATAGGAGCAAACCCATGTTTGATGGTAGTGATGCTCAGTACCAGTGACATCGCATGAGCTGTCTGCATTCATTGCGCATACAGGATCATGTATGGTTGTAGGTAGTACTTGGAACAGCAGATTTTACTGAGCCCAGCAGTGAGTGGTGTTTTTAATTAAATGAAAACTTCAAGCCACTCTCCCAAACTTCTGATAGAAACACAGTTTTGTTCAGAATTTGAAATATACCATCAAACTTATGTTAATGTTTTACCTGACTCATTACCTCAGGGTAGACTTCATCATTTGGCACAACATAAAAATGTTTTGAGTATGGACATGTTCCTTTAATTATAGAGGGCATGTACCTGTATATTTGTATTTATATGCTCTGTATATTATGTGTCACTTATATGACATCAAAGTTGCTTAAGGATTACTGTTACTGTTCTGTCAGCAGAAGGTCCTTCTGCATAGCTTTAAGGGAGCACAGGATTATTTAACCTCAATGACAGAAAATCTGAAAGCATATAGAAACAAGCTATCACTGAGTGTCTGATGTGCAGTGCAGTAATTCTGGGGAACAGGATGAGCAAAGCCTTGAATGACTCACAGAATGACTCACAAAAGTAACAACTGTAAGACCGGGCAGTGTGTGTGGTGGGATCCACTCCCATGGTCAGGAGGTGTAAAATGATGGGAGCCTAGGAGAGAGTCTCCACTGTACTGGTCTCTTGAGCCTGCAGTCTCCTAGGATGAGCAATTCAGTACAAATATTACTCTTTTTCCATAATTAGGATGAGGTTTCTTCTCATATCTGATAATCAATAGTAAGCTGCTGTTCTTTCTCTCCCTCCTTGAATGTCTTTGACTGAGGAGTGCCATGGTTTTTGTTTCAGATACTTGGTTGTCTTGGGACTAGCCCACCCCTTCAGAGTGGTTACAGTTAGTAGGGACCTGCTGATTCTCATCCCTGTGTGCTTCCCACCTGGCAGAACCCAGACCTGCGCTCAGCCTGAAGACAACTGCTGGAGAAAACAGGCAAATTCTTCAGTTAGAGATAAACTTGAAAGAAGTGAGGGCTGCTTAGGGTTGATCTTTGGTGTGCTGTGAATTCAAAGAACAGGAGGTGCATTGCTCTCTATTAGACTCATATATTAATTCAAAAGTCTCCTGCCTGTGGTAAGTGATGGTTTCTCTTGAATTAGCTGGCCTTCATCTATGGAAAGCTGCAGCTTGAATATCACCAAAGACTGAGCTAATACTGTAGAGATTTAGCTCTCAGCCCTAAATGCCACTCATGCACTAGAATTTGTCAGTACCTTCCCATCTCATGGAGGTTTTATCCCTCATCCACTGCCTGAAAGCTGTTTCCAGGTGCCAGAACACCCTGTGTTTCAGTGCCAGGTCCTGCACTGTATTTTATTTTCCATACCTGGGGTGGATGCTGCAGCTCTCCCCTTGTGCTTGCTCAGCAGGCGAGTGAGTGGGCGGGAAGGCAGCTTTCTCCCACGCCTGTGGGTTCCTTGGCCAAAGCTGGTTGAAAGGATTATTTACCCATGCCCCTACAGCTGTGCTGTGGTGTCAGCAGAGCTTATTTTTTGAAGTCTGCATCCACGAATCCTCCATACTATGAATCACTAGTGGTGCCTACAGACTGGCTGTTGATGCCAGGGGTAGCCTATATCAGGGCAAAACCAACTACCTCCATATCCGGGACACCTCAGTGAGCCCCATTTGTTCATGCCATCTGAGCAGTGGCTCTCCAGCACTGTTGGACAGAGCTTATGTGCCTTGCTGTGATCCAGATGAAGCTATGGGCAGCTGAGGGTCTGGAGGATGATGTGGATTTGGGACTGCTGCCAGCTCAGGTAGACTTAGGATGAAGCTTTTCGCAACAGAGAAACAGATCCTATCTGCACTTGCTCAGGACTCAGGGTGAAGTGGAAGGAAGGCAAGGTCATGGAGGAAAAGTCAGGAATTAAAAAGCAATCCCAGGCCAGGACAGGATTTCATTTGATGCTGTTGCTGTAGCTAGTCAGGCAATATGGTGGTCAGAAAATGGAACGTCGTATGGAAGTTCTGTGAATGTAGATGTCCAAAGAGGCATAAATTGAGAGTATACCTGAAGATAGTATCTGTCAATGCTCTTAATGCTAATACAAAAAGCATCTTCAGGTCTGTTCTGAACCACCCACCTTCACTCCATGTACACTTATCATCTCCATGTGCAGTTTTTATCATGCCCAAAAGTACTGGGTTTGGCTGGGGTAAAGTTAACTTTCTTCACAGTAGCTAATATGGGCTGTGTTTCGTATTTGTGCTGAAAGCAGTGTTGGTACCACAGGGATGTTTGAGTTGCTGCTGAGCAGGGCTTACACAGAGTCAGGGCCTTTTCTACTCCTCAGACTGCCCCATCAGTGAGGAGGCTGGGGTGTGCAAGGAGTTGGGAGGGGACAGCCGGGAGAGCTGGCCAGAGGGGTACCCCATGCCATAATGATTGAAGGGAAGATGAAGGAACGGGGGGATGTTCACAGTGATGACATTTGTCTTCCCAAGTCACCATTATGTGTGATGGAGCCCTGCTTTCCTGAGAATGACTGAACACCTTACTGCCCATGGGAAGTGGTGAATGAATTCCTTGTTTTGCTTTGCATGTGTGCACAGCCTTTGCTTTACCTATTAAACTGTCTTTATCTCAACCCACAAATTTTCTCACTTTTACCTTTCTGATTCTCTTCCTCATCCTATTGTGGGGAAAGAGAGCAAGCAGCTGTGTGGGGCTTAGCTGCTTGCTGGGGTTAAACAATGATACTAAGCAAGAAATAAGCACTTTACAACAGACCTGGTGTTCAGCAGATAAAGACTTTCTATAATGGACTTGCTCTAATTCCTCTGTAAGTAGGAAAGACCTTGAGATAAAAAGAGCAATATTTATCTGACAAGCTTGGATATGTAAAGGGAAGGTTGTTGGGTTTGGGGTTTGCTGCGTTTTTGTATTTCTGGGAAGCTGAGGATGTATCTCATTTTCTAAATTAAGCAGAAAAATCAACCAGTTGCAAAATACAGTCCTGTACAACCCCTCTATTTCTTGCACATGTTATGTCTGCCACTCGTTGGCAGAATTATCTTTAGGATTATCTTTACAGCAAATCTCTAACATTCATCACTGCCTTTGTTTTACTAGAGCCTCTGTTTTGATTCTGGGAGTCTGTGTCTTAACTGCCTCACAGTGGCCAGAGGCAGAGCAGTGCTGAACAACTTGAGCATGTGTACGCAAAACTTCTCTTTTAAAAACGGAGGCCCACCCCTGTTCTCCTACCCAGGAGCCAGCTGGAACCAAGTTTCATGCAGCCACCAGTCACCAGGGTGGGTGACAGAGTCATACTCCAAATATCAAGATCTACAGGGCTGTGTGCTGGTGTAGTTGTGGGCAGCTTGCAATCCCCTGCCGTGGGCAGGCAGGATGTGCCTTTTAATCCAAGGGCATAAGCACAAGTGGCACAGGCAGTCACAGGCAGTCACAGGCAGCGGGAATGTGCAGGTCTGTGCTGGAGAGGTTAATGTGGCAATTTGTTTTGAATAGGATGGGATGAGTGCAGCAACCTCTGATGGTTTGCTGCAGAGACAAGCACAGACCCTGCTGGCTCCGGCACACATGCCCCTGCACGAGGTGCCTTTGGAGCTGACAGATAGGTTATCTCATTTCCTTCTGAAAACACAGACCCTCTCTGATGATGGCAAATTAGCCTGGTATGGAAATAATATTCTGTATCCAGGACTGACAGTTGATTTTGCCACTTTGCCTTGGAAAAAACAAGGCAGAGTGCCTTTCACTAAAACATTGTAGTGAAACTCAGATTATGACAATTGTGCGAAAAGATACATATGGCACTGGTTACTGCTTTCTTTCCTGTAAAGGGAACAAATTCTTGTTAGAAGTTCTGGGTTCTCAGCACTCTGTTGCCCCAGGACCAACAGGCAGCATCACGCAGTGGCTCAGCACAGGCTTCCTTCTGCTACCCCACTCCCACCTCGTGCGAGCATTCCAGCACAAACACCTTGTTTGCTCAGCTCTTGGTCTCCCTGCTGAGCCTGCCAAGGAGGCTGCCAGCACTGCGGGTGATTTATGAGGCAGGCACATGCCTGCAGCTGAATAGGGATTGCCAGCTCCTTGGAGAAAAGCCACGTAGCTGCCACCAGCTAGGCATAACTTTAGTCATTGGACCCTGGGTGAAAGACACTGCCCTCACAGTATCCAGGACACCACCCAGTATCATTTACTTCTTAATCTGAACGGTCAGGAAAAGTGGTTGGCAATTAAATTCTTAGGTTTAGGTATTAGGTATTAACCCTTGTGCTGGGAAGCACCTCTCACTCCAGAGCAGGGTTGCCCAGATGAGTGCTGAGTTTTGTAACTTGGTTGGAAAAGACAGACTCCACAGAAGTCAAATAACTGGAAAAGAAACTATTAATAAATGTTGGGTATCACTTATGCAAATGTCTGTCACTGGTGCAAATTATGCAAATGTCTATTACTGGTGACATCTGAGCAGATGTAATTGTGATCTGAGGGAGAATTTTTGAAGTTAATCCTCATGGTGGCTTCCAGACTAATTTGTTAAGGGATTGAGGGAGATTTTCCAAATAAACAATGCAGTTGTTGAAGATTATGGTAATGCCACTGTTCATCAGATGTGGGCACTGCCAGAGTTTGGATTTTCCTGGCTCAGATTGACTTGCTGTGTTTACAGCATTTGTGACCGACACAAACCTGCTCCAGCATTGCTTGGCATTGTCTGATAAAGAAAAATGCAGAACAGCAATTGCCATGTCAAGCAAACCGTGGAGGTGGGGAGGTACTGGAAATACTGAAGATATTATTCAGTTAGGAGCAACCTACTTCTCTGGGCATATTTTTCCAGAAAGAAACAGAATTTTGTGGCATTTCAAAACCTAAATTCATAATATTTCAAGGAAATGCCAATATAGCTTTTAAAGGCCCTCTTAAGCATGCAAGGCAGAAACTGTTACAATGTAGTGCTTCCTCTTAAAAGAAACCATGTATTCTTACTTGAGATGTAACCGTATTTCTTCCAACTTTATAATTTCCTTATCACCCCTCTCATTGTGAATTGTTTAATAGTGGAATGTACATCAGGGTCTAGAGGTCAGTGGTGTTGCAGCAAGGAGGAGGTGGTGGACAGTGCTAACTTCCAGCAGCGCGTGGATGGTACACTTCACCAGATCATCAATTTGTGCTGGATGCCTTTCCTTCTACGGCATTTTCATGGGATCAAAAGTTCTGCCACAGTTTACGCACAGGGAAGCTTGCAGGACACCAAAACCACAGGCAGCATAAGCACAGTCAATTCATTAGCTCAAGTTTTTGAGGACTTAGTTGTACTTAGCCGTGTAACTGGGGGGCCTCTTCTTCACAGAGAAAGTTACCAGGGTTTCTTCAGCTTTACAAGAAAAAAAGCATTTCAAGTGTAAAGGTCACTTTCTTTTCTAGTGACAACCAAGATTTTTAAGCAGCGTCCTGAGAGACATGCATGTTTAATTTACTTCTCAACTCAAGAGGGTAAGGAAATTTGACTGGATTCCCAAGGTGGTTAGCCAGAAGCAGGTTATGACAGTTTTTTCACAGCTTTCTTACAAGAACAGAAGTTGCTGTATCAGCAGATTATCGTGCTTTCTGGTGGGTAGGCTTGTATACTGGTGAAAGATGTGGTAGGTAGTGCTGGAGGCACATGGACAGTATGAGGGTATGAGGAATTTGTAGCTGTGCGTTTGTATTACTTATCTGTACTATGTATTTTTGGTGCTACTGGGCATGGCCATATAAAAAAAAAACCCTAACAATTAAAATTACAGGCAGCTAGAGGAAGGAAAAAAATTAGATTTTTCATTACTGAATGCATTCCACATTTTACATTTAAAGTTCAGAATGTTGTTCTAGCCAAACACATAAAATGTGTTCTTTGTGTCTGAATGCAAAAGATATCATTTCCCACATGCTCAGAACTCAATTTTTAAAATGCCACGAGAAAAGGTAATCTCAGAAAAAATAGTTCAGTTTATGAGTCATTTCCTGGCTTTTTGGCTCGTGATTCAGACACTCACATCCTTGCTGAGGACAGATTCATCCTTTTCCACCCAAATGCAAAGGATCATCAATGAAAGTCCTTCTCTAGATAAGAGCATAGATTTGCTATATAGAAATTGAACCTTGACAGATTCTGATTAGAATTAATACACCTGCCCACAGTTCTGATGGTCTTGCTGTCCCTTGAAATCTTTAAATCAAGTCAATATTTCCCTTTCTAAAGGAAAATTTTCGCTCGGGTACAAGCTATGTTATTGAGCAGGACTGACTGGGTGATGCTCTTTGGTTGTATAAGGCACAAGACTGATTAGATTAGAACAATTGAGTCCCATCCATACAAAAAATGTGACAGGATCCTGTGAAAACCCGTCTTGAGCTCCAGCCTTCAGTATTGCAGGGGGACAGCCTAGAGCCAGGAGAGAAATGTTGCTGCACATTTGCCCTGTTCTTACATACTTCCACAGCATCTACCACTCCCTCAGTGGGACTTTGGTCTGCCCTATGGCAACCATTTACATTCCTAACATCTCCTGAAAAGCACTGGAGGGCTGCCTGGCTAATATTTACTTTTTCTTGCTCTTGCTGGTTGTTGAGCCCTTGCAGGTGTTACTGGGTGTAAAGTGGTGGGTGGTGGGCAGCTGATCTGCCCTTTCGGAACAGGCACATGTGAGCCTGGACTTTAAAAGTCCCTCCCTGCAATTTCACTGATATTTCAATTAGTAGTAATTGTTTTTGTTGGTGTTTTGTTTGTTTTTTCTTTTTCTGGTAGAGGGTAAGTGCGAAGTGATTGATATCTGGGAAAGGAAATCAGGATTTGGCTGTATAGCGACATTCCATTGTCTTGACACAAAATAACAAATAACTCACCTCTAACTGTGTCTCGGGAAATTAAAGTGTGAAGCAGTGAAAGTCATTTGGAGGTCACTGAGATGTTAAGTGTGACCTGCTCCCCAGCACTGAGTAGCTCAGCTTTCAGTGACAGCTTTGAGAAATCTCTCCGGCCACTGGGGAAGGGAGGGAAAGCGTGTACCCAGTGCCTGGCTTTTGGAACTGTTGCTCTCACGGTTTGCAAGCACCACCTGAAAAGACTGGTAGTTCTGATGGTGATTTTATATGCAAACACAAACAGTAACTTCTCAGAAAACATCTTCACAGTAAGGGACGATGTGTTGGCAAAACCAGCCTGAGTCCCTGCTCTTTTGGAAGCCTCATCTTTGGCAAGGCTGTTCAGTACTTACTCTTTTCACATCACCCAGGTTTTAAAGGCTTAACTTGTGTGCCCGTCTAGGTCTGTGCCCGTCCCACCCCTGAGCTGGGTGTCAGCTGTGTGGCTTTTCTTCCTGGTGTAGGGCTCTCAGGTCACCCTGGGGAACCTGGCACCCAGCAATGCTCTTTGAGCCCAGCTCGCTCAAGCCATCTGACACCTCTTCGCTGCAAAAATCTGAAGACGTTTAATAGCACCTCCCAAAATGGTGATTTTCAGCTCCTCCAGAAGGCTAAGGAGATGTGAGGGACCTCCATGAGATCTGGCAGAATCTTAATAATCCTTGGCTCACCCTAAGGCCCTGAGGACACTACTTGAAGGTTGTGCTGTGCAGCCCAGCCTGGCAAGGCCTTGCTCCAAGCCAGCAGAGTCATTGAAATGGCACTTCAGGAATTTGGTGCATGTTCTTTGAAGTGCACTGTTATCTCCATTAAATCATGTAGTAAATTACAGTAGCTCACTGATTTGCAGTAACTTTTCAGGTATTTTGTATCTGTGTAGTGAGAGGAAGCAGCACTTTGCAGTTACCTGGCCTTACAGAAGTCTGTGTGTGCCAGGAGACCCTCATAAAGATCCAGCCATGGGGGCAGGGAGGGAGCCCCTAGAAAAGTGTGGGATTCCTGGATTTTATAGGCTGAAATGTGACTCCATTACCCACACTAAGCAGCAGCTTGCTTGGCAAGGTGTCACCAGGGGTTTGTCTAGGAAGGAGTTAGTTACTTTGCATAAGTGTCACAAGTATTTCTTGGACTCTGAGAGCAGCACCATTCACATTCTGGATGGAAAAATATGTCATAGAACATACAAGATTTATATAAAGCCAAAAGTATTTCAGAGTGGTATTTTGGCAGGTAGATACGGACAAATGGCAAAGGCAGAAGGGATTGCTGAACTGGGAGAGGACAGCAGGTGAGGGAGAACAAGGAGGGTCTTCCAGCATCCTTCACATGTTCTTCTTTCCCAATTCTTCAAGGGTGCTGAAGATCATCCTTGTTGGTAGAAAGAGAGGGAGCCAGCAAAATAGGCAGAAAAAGGATTCAGAGGGCAGGAGAGGTCAGGGAGAACAGCCATCAGCCACAGGGGCAGATCAGAGAGAGGAGAGGGCTGCAGAGGGAGGACAAGGGCACCCACAGCAGCAGAGCACTGTGGTGAGTGCTGTCTCCCACATGGAAAACTGAATGTTGTCTTGAGGAGAGGGAATGGTCTCTTGACAGCCAGAACAGGTCTGTCTTCCTGTGTCACTGATTCAGCATCAAAGAGCTGAGAAGTGTCTGGAAATACACATTTGAGGATAAAATTTCCATTTGCAGACAGGGAAAACTCATTCTTCCCATCAGCACTACAGCAGCCCCTGCCAAAATTCGTCAAAACTGAGAATATACCCTTTGCAGTAGCTGGATGATATTTGTGAAGGTACTGGTCACGCTGTTGGGGCAGGGAGCATATCTGGATGCCATGCCTGTGTAACCACGGCTTTTCACAGCCCTGCTGTGTGCCATTGCCACATGTTGTGACAGGAGGGGCTGCTCCCCATCTCTGCCCCACTGGACGAGCAGCAGCAATTCAGGCAGTGTCATTCACTGGTGCCAGGTCTCATAGCTGTGCTGAAAGCCTCCTGCTTTGAATATCAAAGTTTAGCCTCTGGATGCAGCCCTAAAGGAGATAACAGATCAGGCCAGTAAAACTTGCTTGACTTTGTGGGCTAGCCCAGATCCTGATGATTGGTGTTGCAGGGCGTTTCTCTAGGAAAAGGAACTGGTCTGGTGGCTTTTCAGGATTTGCATTTTTGACTCGCTGATGGGAAGCTCTTTGGTTTTCCTTTTCACTGTCACAGGCTCTCTGTACAGACTTGAGCCAAATTTGTATAAAGAAATGCCATTAAAATATTCAGTGAATAAAGGGGATACATACATCAAAGGAGTAAGGGGGTTATGTGAAATGACTTGTCCTGCCTTTCCCTGGTGACTATCAGGATCTGTTCTTCACACTGCCTATTTTAAAGGTGTTCTGGAAATCTGTAAGGGGAAACTCTAGAAAACAAAGATTACCATCAGTGGTTTCTGCAATCTGGCCTAATTTGGAGTTTCCTGATTGATCAGAGTGGTCTGCAAGTCCATGCTAAGCTCCTCTGGCATTTCCTAGTCTCTCCCCAAGGACTGAAAGCTGTGTGCTTTCCCTGTTTATTTTTTCCTGTTTATTTATTTATTTTCCTTGCGGGGGGCCGGGCTCCGGCAGCTTGTCCAGGGAGACTGCCGCCGCCGTGGGCTCTTAATGAGCTTTTTGACCACTGAAGCAGCACAGCATCGCCTGGGAATCGCATGGGTTCCTCACTTCCCCACATCAGACCGCGGAGCAGAGGCCGGCGGGTTAACGAAGCAGCCGGGGCGGCTGGCGGGCGCCCTAATGAGCGCCAGGGAACCGGGCAGGGGGGCCCTGCGGCGGCCGGAGCCCCAGCAGCAGCCTCCAGCAGGACCCAATGCCAATTGCTCCGTTTTCTCCCGTTATTACTGTAGCTGGAAGCATTAGAAAGCAAAGAGTCCCAAAAGGTATGAATATAAGGCATTTTCCACCCAGCGCTTTTGGGGTTGGTGGGGTCAGAACCAGCACATTAACAACGCAGAGGAGTGTATTAAAAAAAATAACTAGGAAACAGATTCTTTTTAACCTTTAACCACTCTAAATAGTCAATAAATCATTAGCTACTAATTAACAAAAACAGAAGTGTAACTTACTGTCTGGTAAGCAAACTCTTGGAATCACTGAAAGGCTGGCACTGACTTCAGGATGGCTTTTCTTCTTACACATTTGCTGTTATTAAAAAGACAAGCCAAGCTCTGAATATTAAGCTATGCCATGAAAAGCATTTTCCTAAAAGACTGACTTTCTAAAATAAATAGATTTTAAATGTGTACAGCGAACTGAGCAAATGCAGAATTTACAATATGCAACATCTGACCCCCACAAAAATAGGTCTCCTCCTGGTGCCAAGTGTAACGAGGTAGATTGTGTCTCATCTGCAAGCAATCCTGGTTTGTGTTCTCTAAGTTTTGGCCATACTTACAGTCTGCTGCTGAATCATCTCCTCAGCTCCTTCAAAAGACTCAATGGGGTGGCTAAAGGAGGTGGAAGACCTCCTGGCTGAGGTTTGGGCTGGAGAGCACAGCTTTCAGTCTGAGCTCAGGGAATATCTGTTATGTTGGAACACGCTCTGATGGCTGACCAAAACCACTCTCCCTCTTTCCATCTGTGAGAGAAGTCAAGTGGCAAGTTTTTATCTAAGAATGGAAGTTGGAAAAAAGTTTTCTGGTGGAGGAAATGTTTGTGAGACCTCTGGAAAAGACTTATCTTGCAGGTTACCTAATAAAAGAGTGAGATTCAGGAATCTGAGTGTCACCACTCCTGCTGATTGACTAAACAAACATTTGAACTTTGTAGTATTACTATTACATGTACAGACACCATCTAGTCTGGCTTACTTTGAAATAAGTCTGCCAAAGATTGGACTAGTTGCTTATGTCTCTCCAGTAATTTTGCATCCTCACTTTTGGAAACAGTAGGACATATGATGTAAAATACAATGGTTAAGTGTTTAGGACAAGGGCTCCCATTGTCCCTTGATCTGTGTGTCTTTTCCATTCACTGTGCATCATTACACCAGCTGTGTCTTTAATAAGTAACTGTGTGGGCTTCTGCAGTTTAAATATTTACTTAAACATAATAGAGAATCCAAATGAAACTGAGATACATGAGAATATCCACATCTGATGTTCTAAGTGGAATCAGAGTGGATTTGTGCAGTAGGTTTGCAAATCATAAACAGATGTGTTTTGATGACCTTCTCTCCTCTAGCTGGTGTCCAATTTATAAAACACAAGTTCACAGATTAGGCTTCTCAGGGTTTTTCACCTGGGAGAATCTACATGTTTTTCTTGCTGTTGAATTTATGGGGAGAAGTCCGAATATTGCTCCATAACTGGGTTTCACGAAAATCGGATTTGGCATCACTAGTAAAATACCTCCACAGTGGTGTTCTCTCACTGCGACCTGAGCAAGTCACTACAGGTGGCCAAAGGGAGTTCCATACCCCCTTGCAGCTCAAGAAGGTCGCTCCTCCAGGTCACCGCTGAGGAGAGTAGATGAGTCTCACTGTTATCTCTGCTATGCTCAGAAAGGCAGCCACAATTTTCAAAAGACATCCTAGGAGGCTGTCATTCCAGTAGTAACATTTTGCCTGCGACTCTCTCTGGGCAAGGGTGAATGTCATGGGTTAGACGAGATGGGAGATTGTCACTTGTAGATCAGAACCACTAATCTTTATGAAAGCTCAGTGAGGCAAAGTTAAGTTTCATTACATTGTTTACAATTTTAGGTACTAATTGCCATCGTTTGAGGAACATAAATATGGTTCATCTTGGTTTATAGACAGAGAAAAAGGTAGGGGATTTATGCTGTCACATGCGGATCCTGAGACAGGACTGTTTATTTCTCTTCTCCAAGTGACCCTATATGTGACTGTAACATGAAAACATAAGAGTCAGTATAACAAAATTAATTTCATTATGGGGTGCACAGAATGTTTGAGGAATCACTTTGTGATGGTGATAAAACACTGCAGCACTCAGGGCTGGTTTTTCTTCCTTCCGTTTGAGTCCCGGAATACTCCGCTTCTTTCATAGTTTAAGGGAGACCAAGTTGTCTCTCTGGCACTGTTTGATACCTCTTCTTGCTGCTCAGTGTTGCAGCATGTGGTCTTTGAAATTTGAATCCCAGCTTCTTTCTGGAGAAGCACTAACTGAAAAGGCAGCCTTTAGGGTTAGGCAGCGAAAGGTAAATTTTCAGCTCCATGAACAGGAACTCAGTTACATGACTTGCATTATTATTAATGGGGGTCATGCTGGTAAATTCCTGTACACCACATTGCACATTTACTCATGAGTGCAGAATTGGCACAGCTAATGAAACTTGCCTTTTCGGTAGCATGTGTTTCAGCAGATGGGTCTGACAGGCAGAAAGGACTGCTAAGTACCCAGATGAAAGTCTGGCTTTTAACTCCTTGAACATATTTCCAGAAAATAATAGTGTGAACTAATGCTGGTTAGTGTTAGCTGTTCCTACTATTAGGGATCAGTCTTGCTCCAGGAGGATTTCATTGAGGCAAAGATCATGCCTGAAATGTGACTGTGTGTGCTGTCATTTAGTGTGGGCAATTCACTTTCTGGTGCATTTTCCAAGTAGTGCATACTGTTAACTTAACTTTCTTTCAAATATAGGCCAGTCCTCTGCTAACACCAGCTTCTATAATCATAAACAAATTAAGGGCTTTTTTATCATTTTCACCTCTGCTACTTTCCCAAAGATGATCCCTCCTATGGCTGAGCATCACCTCGTGATTACCAGCCTACCTTACACATGAGCATCTTACACCCCTTTATTCTTGTACTGTGTCCATTGCAGTGATAGCATCTAATTTCCAAAACTCTTTCCCAGCCTTTACTTTGCTAGGCTAAACGTGCCAAGTCCACTTTACCTGTTTGATATGGTAAACTTGGCACTGCTCTGGCTGCTGTTCTGTGCACTTGCTGTAATTGGAAGGTATTTTTAGTAAATGTAAACAAAACTGCCAAACACTCTATCCTGTTCAGTGTCATAAAACTCTCCTCATATTCATCTGTGCAACAGCCCAGTGTTGTATTGCCTTTTTAACCTTTTAATCTCACCATGGTTCCTAATTGTTTTGTAGTTAATTAGTAGGTTTGTTTCATTATTTTTCATCATTTAGTGCTGAGAGTCCCAGAGTCTGCAATAGGTGTTCTTGTCATCAGATCCCAAGTTTCATGTTGTGGTTTTAATTCTCTTTCTTGCATGCAACTATTCAAAGTGATTCTTTTTTTTGATGCATGATACTGTAAATATCCTTTGCATCACCAGTAACCTGTATTTAACAGTAATCAAAATATTTAATGAAAAAAATCTGTTCCATGATTCATTGCTGAAGGAGCTCGTAACTTGGGCTTTCTCTGATAAAGTCAGAGAATGTGTTATTTATTTCATGTTATTTCAAATATGGAGTATTGCCTATGTTAGCTGTTGAGAAGATGAGTAGTGTGTAGTATTTGCCACATATTTTGAGCCCGTGTCCCGTTAAATCACTAAGAAAATCTCTCTTTCCTTTCCCAGTAACATATTCTTGCATTCTGGGAAAAGCCTGCCAAATTCTGTCAAATGAGCCTTTTAAGATGGTCAGAAAATCACCTTGTGTTTCGACTAAGTATGGTTTGAGCTGCCAATATATTTCTCTTCATTCACTGGCATATTCCCTTTCTCCATGGTTCTGTGTGGTCATCAGAGCTGAAGAAGTGCTGGAGATCTGTACTGCAGTGAACAGTCAACATCTAGAGAAACACTTTTCAGTTTCTATGTTAAATAAAAGTAGAAAAAAATCAATTTGCTACTGCAGCTAGTGACTGTGAAGGAGCAGCTGCAAAGTGCTGAGTCTCATCAGGTTGCAATCGTGATTAACACTGGGCAGATCCCCCCTGCTGCGAGAATAAATACCCTGCCTTTGTCAAGGCTCCCATGTAAGAAACAATAGATTATTTCAGTGAAGCACAAGAACATAAATGTTAATCGAATCATTCCTCTGAATGAATAGAAGTAGCACCCAGAATGTAAACATTTTAATTTTGGAAGGGAAGGTCTGCCTGTCAGTAAGTTTTCTATGTATTTTTTCATTTACTTTGAAAAACTGCTCACTAACATTGCAATCATTGCATGCAATAACATTTTCAGCACTTCAAATACGTATGTTTCCTGTCTTTCCAAGCGAGGCAGTGGCAAAGTCCAGGGAGTATAGGAAAAAATAAAATCTGCCTTAATATC
This sequence comes from Mystacornis crossleyi, assembly GCA_013400655.1. NCBI lineage: Eukaryota > Metazoa > Chordata > Aves > Passeriformes > Timaliidae > Mystacornis > Mystacornis crossleyi. The sequence goes on from VYZQ01043631.1 coordinate 106,711, forward strand.
ACTCAAGAGAGGTCAAAACCTTTTACTGAATAACTGCCAAACTATGTGATCACATTAGTTCTTGGTAGAGGAAATGGAAAATACTTTCCAACTGGAACTGACACCAGGAAGCATATTTTGAAAATGTTTTTTATACAGTGGGATAATTACCCTTTAAAGTAAATCTGTCCCTATACAGATGACGAAAGTTGTTTTAAGTATTTTAACAAATTTATGTGTGTGTAAGTGAAACAGATAGAAGTAAATTATCCCCTTACTACTTCCTTGTTTGCGGTATAAATTAGGAATTTCAGAACGCAGTCAAGCAGTACATGTTTTAGAACGGGTGTACAGCAAGCTACACATGCCCAGCCATCTTAATTTTTATATGGATACAGCTATTGTTGATTAACACATCATGTAAATATGTTTTGACTTTCAGTGTGTCTGATCAGATCCTGCTGACTTCATTCCTGTGGGGTGTCCCTTTGCAAAGCCAGTAGAGTTCAGCTCATTGTTTCTCTTGTACCCATAATGTCCTCAGAGATCTTGCACCAGTGGAAGATGAAGACCCCTTGGCTCTATGTGAACACTGAACAGGGAAACAGTTTTCTTACAGGATTTGCTAGTTCTTCACTGAGGCTGCTATGCTGCTGTTTACACACGCACCCTTTTTTAACAGTCATAATGTACTGCTCCACTGGGCATATCTGTCTCTTGAGCTTCTGCACTGCAAACGTCATCTCCGGTCAGTCACTCTGGGTTACATCTCATCAGTTACAAAATTAAAGGAGATTATGAAGGATCTGTTTGTGGTGGAAGCACTGAAGTTTGATGGTTGGGATTGAATTCCTGGTGGTCCCATAGGAAAACCTGTCTTTTGGGATCACTTAATTTCCCCCACTCAGGAGGTGCTGAACTGGGGAGAACAACTGACAGCAGGTGATTGGCAGAGTGAGCCAGTAACAGTGGAGGTATGAAGCTGAGTGTGATAATTCTGGTTTTGTGGCTCATGTTCACCAGGGCACATTGCGATTGGGTGGGCAGGAGTTTCCTACTGGGAGAAGCCTGAGGTGAGGAAAAGCCAGAACTTTTATTGCCGCTCTAAAACACACTTTCCATCTTCCATGCCACACCTGCACTGTCTGTGTGCCTGCACCAGAGTGAGCACAGATCCATCTATTATTTTTGATTGTCCAGCTCCACAAATCATTGGTCTCTATTCTCCTGTAACTAGAAACTGGGGGCTTCTCAGCTGGCCCAGCAAGGGACAGTGGTTTTTCGTGCACTCCGTCTTGTAGCTGGAACAAGCAGGTTTCATCTAAGTTCCCTCCCAGTCATCAGACAACCCCTCACTACAACTTTTATAGAGGCCTGAACTCAGTTGCTGACAGAGTATGCCCATCAGAGAAAATGTGATTTCAGCCTCTAGCCTCAGTTGTAATATTACGTCATTTTAGGGTTTTCATTCACTTGAGGTGAAGAGGTGCAAAATGAGCATCATTTATTAGAATTTGCTATGCAAAAGTGAGAAAACACCTGCTTGGTGTGATTTGGGCCAAAGTGGTTCAGCAGTGGAAAAGACTAAAACCACTTCTGACCACCCTGCCTATCATACTGGGCATGTGTGGACTCCGGCTGAAGTCATCCATCAGGGTTTTTCCTTGCCTAAATGTCATGGAACAACCTAACTTGTGCTGTTTTGCTTACATATTCTATTTTTGTCCCCTTTGGGGGGTAGTAGGAAGTATGCTGTTGAGCTGACAAAACCAGCATTTAAATCCCATGTGTATGTATCACTGGATGACAGGTGCCATTTATTTTTTGAAGCCAAACATTGGCCGATTAGGAATTCCCCATGGGCCTTCCGGAGAGAAGGTGGCTGTGGTGACTGTGGACGACTGTGACACGGCAGTGGCTGTGCGCTTTGGGACCCTCATTGGAAACTACACCTGTGCTGCCCAGGGGACTCAGACTGGCTCAAAAAAGTAAGGATTCCCTATATTTGTGTTTTCCACTCATTCTCTTTTTCCAGTGGATAATCAGTGAGTATGCGATTAACCACTGAGCACTAAGTGATTAATCAGTAAGCTGGAAAAACAGATATGACGTAACAAGAAGAAGCAACAAAGTTTAGTTTGGGACATGGAATTACTTCCATCATTTAAGTTAGGAGTTCTATCTTAAAAGCAGGTAGAAATAAAGGATATACACAAACGACCATTGAAAATCATTAGATGTGAAAAAAGGTTTCCTGTGAAGAAAGAAAAAAAAATTTAGTACTTTTGAGTTTAAAGAGGAGATGAACAGCAAGAAACATGGGGGGGATATAAAGTAATGAGTGATAGCAGAAAGACCACTGAGATACACATGATTGTTTAAAATCCCGAGAGAGGGGCACACCATGAAAACTGGGGCTAATCCAAATGACCAGATGATAACACTTCTCACACAGGATGGAGTCATTTAGTAGAACCTGTATCCACTAAATGTCATTAAGACTAAGATCTTCAGAGGATTTAAAAGGGGTTTGCACTATATAATAATTAGGTCATTATATAAAAATGTACTGCTTCTCAACCTTTGCGCTGAGCAGCATCAGCCAGTCCCTGCATGACTGGGGTCAGAAAGCAGTGTCCTGTGGCTACACGTTTTTCTCTAATTTTCATTTTCTTCTTCATACTGGCCACTGTTAGGGACAGGTCACTGGATTCTATATGCACATGACAGCTCCTAAGTTAAAAGTCAGTGTTACTGGACAGTCCTTTGATTAAAAGTTCTGGAAGTGCTCATGTAGCAGAGGGAAGTGCAGCTCAAATGTGTTTATGGAAGGAGTAAGATAAAGAACAAAACAAAACAAACTCTTTGCAAGAAATTATGACCATTTCTTTGCTTCTTCAGATCTTTGGATCTAACTGGCCCTCTCCTCCTTGGTGGTGTCCCAAACTTGCCTGAGGATTTCCCGGTGCACAACAGGCAGTTCATTGGCTGCATGAGGAACCTCTCCATCGACAGCAAGCCCATCGACATGGCTGGTTTCATCGCCAATAATGGCACTCTGCCAGGTATGGGCCACTAGTGCCCCAAAGGTCAGCACCAGAAAGGCTTCTGCCACAGCTGTGTGTGTAGCAGGGCTTAGGGTATCAAAGGGGTTGGCACTGCAAGGAGCCCAAGAAGGGGAAGGGGACAGAGGGTTCTGAAATTACCCCTGTCCCCCTGTTAGCACTGTTGAGGGCAAAGCAGCCATGGGGCAGGGACTTAAGGTGCTGCTTGGTATTGTGTTGTCACCGTGTCTCTGGCCAGACCTCATTTGTTTGAGCAAGGTGCAGTCCACACCTGTGCCAGGGAGGCACACAATAGCCCGTGGCACAGGGCACACTTCCAGGATTCAGCAGCGCACTGGAAAGGACTGGGCTTGTTTAGACTTTCTGCATTGCTGGGAGTTTCAGCCAGGAATTTACTCTTTTCTTCTTCTATTTTTTAACTTCCTATTAAATGTCATTTTGCTCTGAAAGCCAGGGGAATTAGTTAATGAAAAAAGACAACACTTATAATGACTTTTTAATAAATATTGTTTGTTCTGTAAATTAAATTCTGCAGTCCCCCAAATCTGAAACCTGCTTCATGAAGCAGCCAGTTGGAGGTTCTGGTTTGGTTTCCAGTCCTTGGATCCCTGATCAGGATTAGTTCTGGTGATTAGGTGTACAGAATGTTCTCATCATCCTAAAACTGGCTCCTACACACAAAAATGGAAAATCCCTTCTGTCCATGCTGCTGAAGGTCTGTGTAAGAGCTAAATTGCAGTTCTAAAGTATGTTGCATTGATTGTGGATTAAGAAGGGAGTCATAGCATATGCCTTTGATAGACAGGCTTGTCTTTATGTATTTGACACATGATCAGCTCACATAAACTTTTGCCATTCACATTTTGCTTTACTGACTTCAAAAATATTAAAGAAAAAGCAAAACCTCCAAACCTATAATGCTCATTTCTTCTTTTTATATAAAAACTCAAATTCAGTCATTCAGAGCCTTTTTCTTATTAAAAGCGTGCAAAGTAATGGTTTTCCTGAATTGCAGGCTGTGCAGCACAGAGGAACTATTGTGAAATCAACTGGTGCCAGAATGGAGGCACGTGCATCAACAAGTGGAACACATACATCTGTGAGTGCCCCGTGCGCTACGGAGGGAAGAACTGTGAGCAAGGTAGGATGCAAAGAGCTCTTCATGCACTGTCATGTGTGCACTTTTCATTGCCTGTCATTACCACCTCACAGCACATATGTCCAGCTGTGGTGTTTAAGGGTAGCAGAAGATTGCAGTTGAGACTGTCACTCATTATCTATTTGAAATAATTTTAGAGATCCCCTACATAGATGACATACTGTCATGAATAAGAGCAGCTTTCATTGATTTACTTACATAAGCAAAGTAGCTCCAAAGAACTTGGCAGTATTTAGTAATTTGTTTATAGTAAAAATGCCTGATCCTAAGCCCCTTTAAATCAGTGGAAAGAATCCCGCTGACTTTACTGGGCTTTGACTCAAACTGGGGATGAATGTGCAGTTTTAATCACCACTTTTTTGGCAAGAAGGCATTCTGTGCTAAGTAAGAGTTTCAGTTTTACTGGATTTCTCTTTGATTGAACGCAATGTGCATAGATGTGTAAAACCTCATTACTAAAGGATAAGGAAGGAGCAGCAGGTGAGTTTTATAGGGTGTAAAGAACTTGCAGTCAGTTTTTTCCCTAGAAGTGAGGAGTTGCCTGTGTGAGGAGTCCCATGGGGTTGGTGCTGAAAAGTGGCTGCTCCTTTGGAGTCTTCCTGGATGCTTCCAGGAAAGAAAACCTACTTTTACTAGACATGTTTTTCCTAGAAACATAAGGCTAAATTCTGACCCGTGATGTAGATGTGCTAGGTGTTTGTTTTCATTTTCCCTTCTGATACTTAGCCCAGAATAGTTTTGCGGTGTGATCAAGGATTTTATTCTTTTAATATATCTACCCCAAACCAGATATTCTTAATTGCTTTCAGCAGGGTGTGGACCCTGGAAGAGCAGGTCTCCAGCTGAGGTGAACACAGCACAGGGATTTGCAAACCCCTTTAGCACAGCATCTCTTAGCCTGGGCCAGGTCTAGGTAGTGGCTCTTCCCTTACCTGAGAAGCAGCAGTGTTATCTTAAGAGGAGAGGACACATGGTTAAATTCCTGTCTTAGAGATAAAGGTTTGTGGAGTGAAGAACATGGAAAAGGAATGATGGAGACATCTTCCTATGCTCCACCTCACACAGAGCCCAGAGCTGTTATTACTGGCCCTAGCCTGGTGCCTGCTTTTTGGAGCAGCTCCTCAAATATTTTGAGCTTCCCAGGTTTGTATGAACATCTGATTTTTCCATGTGTCTCATGTCAAGTATCTTTGTTGTTGAAGTTCTTGTATTTTCTTCATGGTTGGCTGTTCTCTGTGCTACAAACCCACTCTGATGTATCCTGAGGGGAGGGCCAGGGCCCAGCTATGGTGTGACCTGTACTGGTGAAAATGGGGAGTACTGCTATCACATGCAAAGACTATCCTTCCCTCTGTCTTTTTCTCATTTTCAAAAGGAATTCAGAATTTCATCAAATGTTTGTTTTATTTACCATTATTTTATCCCAAACTCAAGACTAATCCATAAAGTTTGGGATTTAGAAGATCACCTTGGAACTGCCCTGTAGCCATCCCTGGAAACTCATTTTAAGTTCAGGTGTTAGAGATGATGGCAGTCACAGCAGCACTGCTGCCCCTCATCCCAGCTGTCACCTCTGCCTCCAGCACTGTGCAGTCCTGCCTGTCCCCTTTGTCACTCTATAACCCCATGTTCTTGCTGATGCTTCAGTTTGTGGGCTTTTTCTGACAGTTTGAAGGCAGCAGGCTGCTTGCTTCACTAATGATATTTATGGGCCAGTGTCCCTATGGAAAAATTGCAAGCCAAGAAAAAAATGGATTGTTCTGGAATGTGACCAAAGATTTCAGGAGCCTGAAGTTAAAGTCAGGAGGAATCACAGATATGCTGAACTCCTGTCTTTCAAGTTGCTTATTTGAATGCTCAGCTATGATCCTAAGAGCATCAGCTATTATTAGGCAGCTATTTTTAAAAAAGTCTTAGAATATTTGCATTTTTGAGTAGGAGTGCTGCATTTCTTCAATCCCTTTGGCAGTGCTGGTTCTGCTTCAGGCTCACAGAGGACAAAGAGTTTGGCAAGTTACCAATCCACCTTTTTTGATTTCCTGCTCTTCAGAAACTCTGGGATCTGATCTACACTAGTGAGGATGGGGTGTTTTACCTTCACCACCCTCTTAGAACCTGCTAACTCACATTCCAGCATCTCCCATCTCCCTCTGCTGACATATAGAAAGGAGATGAAATTGAGGAAAAATTAGTTTCACCTTTATTGTAATTTAATTCTTTTTAAAAGTTAGATGTTGCAGTTCTGTGAAGATCTAGCAGCTGTGTCTGACCCACTCTTGGATGGCCAATGTCATTGCACTAGCCTTGGGCTGAACACCACGGGTCTGCACCTAAACATAAGCTTTCATGTCCAGCACCCACACTGCAGGTGACATCCAGTGGGATGTTGGCAGTGTGTTTCCCCAGGCCCTGTGTCTCCACAGGGAACAGCCTTCACGTCTTTCTGATGGCCTGTGAAATGTAGGGGTCTCTTCAGAGTGTACGTGGATACACAGGCAGTGCTCCAAAGTGAGAAACCCCGAGCACACAATTGGTTTGCATCACTGCAGGGAGGTGCTGTGCTGAGAAGCACATGGGCCTCTGTGGTGACCGGGGAGGTCAGGTCCCATCTGGGGACAATGGATGTGGCCAGCCCCTCCATGGATGCTCCTGGTCCCAGGCATGAGGAAGGGCTGGGGAAAGAGGGAGGTCAGAGGGGGCTGACAAATGGGGATTTCTATTTGACTAGCAGAGGAATGTGCACCCTGGCCCCAGGGAAGGGAGGGAAGTTGGGAGAAGGTGTGGGAAGGGAATGGTATTTGCAAGTACACAAAGTCACCACCAGTGAGAAAAGGAAGAAGGTGGCTAATTGCCGTGCCAGTCCAGTTCTCCCAGGAGCAAAGGCAAAATGCTTGCAAATCTCCAGCAGGTGGGAAGCCCACAAGTTTGCATCCTGCCTCTGCGCTCCAGAGGTAGATGGGCTCAAAAATCTCAGCAACAGTGTGGACCAGCAGCAAGGTTGGAAGTTGAGATCATTGTGAAGGTCAGCGGGGTAGAAGAGGAAGGAGAAAGCTGACTTCCGCACAGGTGGAGCAAGAGAAAATAATCCTGCTCAACACTGATGTCCCAGTTACTTTAACATTGATGTGGTATAGTGTGGGCTGATGAATTGTGCCCTGGCCCAGACAACCAGAACTCAAGCACTGCATTCAAGTTTTAAGCAGTCTGGGGACATCTCTATCTGGTGACAATCTTTTCTTAAGTTGCTGTCTGATTTTCAAGAGCAGGCTAAGCTGAAGTTGTTCCACCATATGCCCTCTCTGGCATTTGTGGTATGACTGCAAAGGAGAGGTCACAGGCTGGAGCAGGAGGGAGAAGGGCTGCCCCTTTGGGCTGCCTGCCCTTATCCTGATGTGAGGTGGTTGGGTAACCACATCTTAGGGAAAAACAAGTCAAGTTACACCTCTGGCTTGACTCATGGTAGCCCACTAGTCCCTGACTTTTTGTTTCTCACCAATAGGGAGCTAAAGGGCTTGCACTTTACTTCAACCCCTGCATTCCACTCCCACCCCAGCCTTTCCCTTTATAGACACCAGCAAGGCAGACATATGAGAATTTGGCGTTTGGGTTTATTCCTCAAAAAAAATACAACTTCACATCAACTTTACTCCATTTTCTGCTATGGTGTCATCCCTCAAACTTTTTCTAAAGACTTGCCGTTTCATAGTAACATGTACACATTTGGACATACATGATCTCTCCTACTACAAAAAATCCAGGTGTCAGCAGATATGGTAGTGTGGAGCAGAGGGGAAAGGGGAAATTAACAGGGACTGTTAATCCCTGTCATTTCACTGACCAACTACATGGACTCAGCACATGATGAAATAAAAGGCTAGGTGCTTATCTGTGGTGGTTGTACCCCAGTCTCCAATGCCTGCTTCCACTGGCAAAAAGCTGCCATGAACTTCACCAACATGCCCGCAAGTAAGGACATCAGGCAGCGGCTGACTGCAGACCCCACTACAAGGTTCAACATGTGGTGGAGGCGCCATATGAGGTGTTGCAAATAGCACAGAGCTTCCATGGTTTAATTTGTGCTTCAGATCAGTGGGATCAACTAATCCATGGTACTGTAACTCCTGTTACCCAAGGTAACAACTTTAGAAGTCCAAGGAAGTGGGAGTTCCCCTATTTTCCATCAGCAAAGTGCTTTCTATTGAAGGCTGTCACTGGTGTCACCCTGTGGGAGCTGTGCTTGTGCAAGGTTAGAGAGGAGGGCCACTCTTCAGCTGTCACCTCAAGATATTTAAGGCAGATGATTTAGGCAATTCCACACAAACCTTCTCCCTGTGAAAAGGCTCTGTAGCTGGGACAGCTGAATAATCTGGCCCTGGAGTATTCATAATTAATTCATATTTCCTGTTGCCTGCCAGCCTTTTCCTGTGTTTAATCTGTTAATTAGAAGCAGGTAATCAAGGTTATGTTGGAAACATCTGCAGCAGCTGTTGCCCTCATACTTCCTGCTCTGTCCACCCACTCACCAGCAGAACTGTATCAGCAGAGATCCTGAGCTTACCTTTCTAGGAACAGCTCTCACATGGGTAATGCCATAGCACTGTGAAGGCACTGCTTTTGAGTACAGGCAGCAAGACAAGATGCCTACTCCACAACCAGGGTAGGTTGTGAATTTGCAGTATTATCAACTGCTTCTGCCCTAGACCAGCTCTTAATCCATGGTGGATTGAACATAACTCAGTGGAAGAGGGACTAGCTCCCTTGTGTTGCCCCTGCAACATAGCATCATTTTTCCTGTTAACATTTGTCCTGAAGGATATCAACTGTTTCTCTTCTGTATTTTGATTTACAGCAATGCCTTCTCCTCAGCGTTTCAGTGGTGAGAGCATTATCATTTGGAGTGACCTTGACATCACCATCTCTGTGCCGTGGTACATTGGGCTGATGTTCAGAACCCGGAAAGTCAATGGCATGCTAATGCAAGCCAATGCTGGGGCTGCATCCAAGATCAACATTCAGGTAAAAGTGTGGCTGCCTTTGGTTAGAAAATAATTAATACTCCTCTATCAGTGGATATAGCCAGATGAACTACATAGCTTCATCCACCCAACAAAATGCATGTCAATAAAAACGTATCATTACTTTAGCCTTTTACAAAGCTCAAAAAATGAATGATCAAAATATCATTATAAAAATCATGATCATTTAAGATTATTTTTCTATTCAGAGTTAGTAGGGGGCATTAATATAGATGTTAAAAATATGTCTATTTCTTTGGGGGTTTTTTGCCCATAAGGCAAGCTGCAGTCTGATTGTCCAAAGTTATGCAAGGAGTTCTTGCAAGCATTCCCATCTTTACTCTTTGGGCTTTTTTTCCTTTTGGGTTGTCGTAAGAAATGTTATTATTTTGCCCTCTACCTCCTTCTGCATCAAATACAAATGTAGCAAAAGAAGACATGGGGTTTTTTTTCAACAGATACTGAACAACTACGTGCAGTTTGAAGTGTACAGTGGCCTGAGCCAGGTTGCTAGTTTGAAGATGAGCCAGTCACGGGTCAGTGATGGGGAATGGCATCACTTATTAATAGAGCTGAAGAGTGCGAAAGATGGTAAAGATCTTAAGTACCTCGCTGTCATGTCCTTGGACTATGGGATGTACCAGGTAAGGCAGCATCATAACATGCCACTGAGCACTGCACAAATGCATTTAGAAGGAAGTAGGATAAAGGACTGTGGACAAATACTTATGCTGTGAGACATGTTCATTCTATTAATTAATTTCATAGTAATTATAATAATTAATATCATAAGGCTTAACAAATTAATATCACTGATTAGGCATAAATCACTGCAGAACATGTCTTACAAAGAAGTAAATAAAAAGACACGTTCCGATGTCTGGCTTCTCACTGCTTTGGTATTTTTTCTGTAATCTACTGTCCGCTACTGCTGGACTCCATCACTGTAGAAAGCAGGCTGTCTGTGTCTCAGAGGAGGATAGTGCTTCTTATCAGCTGTCCTTTTCATCACAGAGCACTGTGCAGATTGGAAATCAACTACCTGGATTGAAAATGAAAAGCATCATTGTGGGAGGTGTCTCTGGAGACCAGGTCTCTGTTCAGCAGGGATTTTATGGATGTATGCAGGTATGAAATGAAAAGTGTAGCAATAAATGTTAAACTCGTGAGAAAATACCCAGTAAAAATGTGGGGGTTTACTTTTCATCCACCCTCAAACACTTCTGTTTCCACCATAAAAATTATCTAAGAATCAAAATATTAAAGTCTACCTACTTTGCTAGGTACAAGTCTGATTGCATAGGGGAAAAACATAAAAAAAAAAAATCTGGATTTGGCTCATCAGGCGATTTCTTTAAATTGTAGCCTCATTGATGGATGAAAATAGTGAAACACATAATACTGTACTCTGAAAGAAGACTCTAAAAATATTTGTCTTTTGTCACCAGGGAGTAAGAATGGGAGAGACATCTACAAACATAGCGACACTCAACATGAAACAGGCTATCAAGATTAACGTGAGGGAGGGCTGCGAAGTGGATAACCCTTGTGATTCCAACCCGTGTCCCCAGCACAGCTACTGCAGTGACGACTGGGACAGCTACTCCTGTGTCTGTGACCCAGGTAACCTGGTGACCACCCCATCCACTCATATAGGAGCTGGCTGGATCACACATTCATGCACTCATCAGAAGCAGCACAGAAGCAGCAGCAGCATACTGGCAAAGTGCTCATCTTCTGATTCTTCCTCTTCCAATCAGTATCACCCTTTTCACTCTTACTGTAGCACCCTGGAAGCTGCAGTCCTGGGCTAAGAATCCAGGCAATGTATCCACCACACAGAAAGACAGTCTCTGGTCCAAAGAACTCCTTCTGTGCACCTCTCCTTTTTCTGGTTGTTTTCTTCTTTTTCTTTCCCAGCCTTTTCTGCTATTGAATTTCAGTCTCTCACTCTGCATCCTAATCAAGATACTTTGAATGTTTTCTCTGTTTCGGAGCATGTAGCCAGCACATGCTGTCAGCACCCAGCACAGTCACCTCCCATACATGCAGTGAGAGAATACAGAACTATTTGTAGCACATGCCCTGCATATAAAACTGGGAACCAAAGGCACAAGGGTGCCTCAAGCATGGTAACAGACTCTCAAAAAGAATAGCTTACTATCATTTTGTCTGAGAGGGAAAAGAGTGCTTCATTTTTGACAGTGTCTCAGGGGGAGTCTACTGATTATTGAAGATGTGTTATTAGTGTAAAAGCTTAAGATAGTCTTTTGGAGACAGTGAATTGCAAATTACAATGGTTGCTGTAATTTTCTTACCCTTGTCTCCCCAGGGTACTTTGGGAGAGACTGTGTTGATGTGTGTAACTTGAACCCATGTGAGCACGTCTCCACATGCGTGCACAAACCTAGCTCATCCCATGGCTACACCTGTGAATGTGGACAAAGCTACTATGGACAGTACTGTGAAAGCAAGTAAGAGAATTTTTTTTTCTTGGTTTCTTGGTCCTTCCAGATAGCTCTTCCTCTAAGACAGCAGTCTTCCCACTTCCTTTTCTGCTCCAGTAAATGTTTCTGTTAAAATTTGAGTGGTATTTTAGACTCCCTTGCCTTTTGACATTCCTGAGCTCTTCCCAGAAACTATACAAACTTCCATGTTACTCAGGAGCTGCTTTTCTTCATCAGCAGCTCAGGGGCTCAACCAGTTCTGCTGTGTTACACAGCACTGCATCTCACCTGTACCTTAGGCTTGGCCTAAGTTTGCTCAGCATCCAGCTTCCCCAGCACACAGAGCAATGCACCATTTTGGTGGCCTGTAGCAAGATAAAGTCACTTTGCAGCTTGGGTCCAGTCCATGGGCTGGCAAAGAGCCATCTCCTCTGGACAGTCTGGGGGCCTGTGTCTGTTGCTTTGTGGGAGAAACGTGCTGCTTCCCTCATCAGCAGCTTCCTGGTCTCAGATAAGCATTCAGCAACCGGCCTTATCCCAGAGGCGGCACTTTGATTTACTGTAATATGGGCCATTCATGATGTGCAAATGAAGTGCATTTGTCTGCCCGTTTAGGAATGGCTCATGTGATGTTTCCTTCCCTTTGAAAACTGCAAGCTTCTTCCTCTGCCTTTTGTTGTGTGGGCTTGCAAATGTTGGCTGTGCTGTTGCCAGATTTGTCTTTCATTCCTCTGGATTAGCGACACAGAGACATTGTCCCTTGTCATTATCTGCTGACATCGTGTCAAGTGCAACACTGTGATTTTCATATTCTGAAGCATAGAAGTACAAACCTAGCAATTACTGTAAATAAAATTGGTAGTGATCTTCAAAACAGATGCCAAGTAGCTTTTCTTCTCTAAAATGAGCAGCAGGGAGAGGATACCTTGTGCATTACCCTGATCCCAGTCTCAGAGGTGTTGTCCTTCAGGCTATTACTTGACTGTGTCAGCTATCAGAGAACCAGAGGTCTCTTTGCCAGAACTAGTGTTGGGGCATCTGTGGGATAACCTGCTCAGAGGCTCACCCAGAAGAAATAGTATCAGTGAGAATGAGGGTTTTCCTTCAGCAGGGGTGGCCTTTGGCTTCCTGCTTAGCTTGCAGTGCTGCTGCACTCAGTCTGAATCATAGTCTTTGATACGTAGTCCAGATCAAAGCTGCCACCCTTCCCTCATCCATGTCCCCAACCATGTGTCCTCTGCCTCTCCTGTGGCAGACCAGGGCTTTTCAGAACCTGTAGTGAACTGTCCGAGAAAGCCAGGTGAGCTGAAAGCAGTGGCTTTTCTTTATAGGATGAGCTTACAGCTGATGTCCCTGTAGCCTGGACAAGAAGCCCTGCTGCCCACAGGGAGTGGGCACATAAAGTGTTGGCGAGCTGTGCCCCAAGGCAGTTTGTGGTGGGCACAGGCTCAGAGCCACCTGCACTTGAAAATATTTAGAGAATTATTCCCTCTAGGGTTCCATAGCACCGAGATTCTAAATTTTCCTGTATTATGGTGTATATATATTTATACATGTA
>VYZQ01043635.1:15972-50666 GCA_013400655.1 Mystacornis crossleyi
AAAGGAAACAGCAAAAAGTCTCCTTTAAAAATTACAGATGCCACAGGGTTAAAAAGCCTTCCTGTCTCCACTTGGAACAATTCTAAAATCAGAAAAGAAGGAATGAAGGAGGTCGAATGAGGAAAGTTCACCAGAGAACACAAATCAAGCAATCATTTCTTTGGAGCACAGTTATTACTGAGGTTACCATATAGTTTTTCTTAATATTAAAGGATTCCTTCGATCAAAATCTAAGATTTTAAAAGCTTTTAGATCTTATTTTTAAACATGACTCATCACATCAATGAGCTGAAATACAGATCTGTGTTAAAGATCAAAGAAGACAGATCACAACCCAAATAAAATTTAAACTTACAGTTTGTCAGTGTACCACCTCCAAGATATCAGCATATTTTTTTGCAAAACTATTAGGAGTTCCTTCCTCAGTGTGTGCCATGGTGAGATCAGCAAGAATGTGTCAAAGTTAAGAGAATATGCTCAATGGTCCTCTTCATATTTTTCTTTCTTTGCATAATTCTCCTATTTAAATGCACTAAAAATAAGACCAGAAATTAATATTGATGGTAAAATAGCTTACCTTGCTCTTGAAACTATTCCTGCTTTTATACAAGAAAAATGCCGTAAAAATTGGACAAACTGCAGGAAGAGCTATATCCCATATTTTCAGAGAAAAATGCTAATTTCCATTCCCAGTTGTGCTGAGCCAGTGCCAGCGATTGGCTCCATATGTTTCAGCAATTGGAGTCATATTAACATTCTTACAGTTCTTTTGCTTTCACATGCTTTGTCTTGGTTATGCAAACCCGGGAAATCCAGCATTTCTTAACACCCTCCCCTCCAAAGAAAGACCAATTCAGTTTCTGGCTACAGTGGTTTCTCTACCCCAATCCCAACAATGGTGATTTCTCCAGACAATGCAAGGAGGTAGAATGAAACCCACACCTGGCTTCCAAAATACATTCATTTTTGGGGGAAATTATGATTAAATGCATAGCAACATGCAAAGATCACTTTTAAAGGAAGAGCGTCATGGTTTCTTGTTACAGCAAAATGTCAATAGATTCTACTTGTATTTTGCCTTGGAAAAAAAAAAGGCAAGCAGAAGTTTTCATCCTGAGCCAGTGACAAACGAGCAGTAAAATGCTGGTTAGGCTGAGACAAAGCAGACTAACTTAATAGCTGCAATTTTCATCAGCACTGGAATATGAATGGTAGGATGGAAAACCCACATTCCAACGCGTAACACTGGCAAATATATTTTTCCAAGACAACCTGTTTTTCTAATGCTGTTGACCACAAAGTCATTGAAGTGCACGGTTTTCTTCAGAGGAAGGTGGATCTGCTTAAGATGAGTAAAACTACCACAGCAGGAATTTTACATAAAGGGTTCACCAAAGTTTATGCTTCATCATAAAAAATACAGGACGATACTAACTGGGAGTGAATGCAATAGCTCTCTTTCAAACAATATTACTAAAAGTCAGTGAGTCAAATCACAGATCTTTTGTCACAATAAAACTCCCACTGAAGTGAGTGCTGCAAGAAAGGAGGTAAGTAAGAGCAGACCATCAAGGAGAGAGGAAGTACTGCTTGCTTGGATTTTACTGCGTAGCTGCTTATGGGGTGGTAGATCTATCCCCACTCCCAAGTAAAAGATGAAACACCATCATAAAACAGGCTGGCATGAAACAAGTGCTTGTGGTCTTGCTGGTATGGGATTTTTCAGTTTTAAAATCAGACGAAACCCAAATCTGATTCAGATTCCTATTAATTTAAAACAAAAATTCTTGTGTGACTTCCAACCAGCAATTTCACAAACCAAAGCTTTGAAGTACCACCTAACCAGCAATAAAGGGGGCGTCTGTGCTACGGAAACACAGGGGAATTCAGAAAATTCCTTTCAAGGACAGTGGAATTTTTAGGACTGTGCTCCATTTAGAAATACCAAGCATTTTGAAAGCAGTAAAGAGAAGAAAAGAAAATAAAAAAATCCCCTCAAACTGAAAGCAGAAACCTTCTCCTAGCCAAACCACAGATCACGGATAGGCTTTCTGACATGCATTTTATGGTATTTACAGAACTTAACTAATGAATCTTGCAAGACATTGGTGACAGAGATCTTGCTGCAGCAAAGCCTTTAAAACATCTCCTTAAATATCAGTCAAGTGGAGGGAATGAGTCTTGAGCATGCATCAAAGATTACTCAGGTTATAAAGTCATGAGGATATGTCAAAAGAACAAAGTAAAACAAAAGACACTAAAACTAATCAGATAATATTTACGAAACACGCACTTTCAAGCCTAAAGTAATTTCTTTATAAAACAAACCATGAAATAGTCAGAGAAGAAGAAAATCACACTAAAATTGTGAAGGAAAATAACTGACAACTAAACACAGCTGTATCACTGAGGAAGAAAACATAACAATTACTCTTATATTCAACAGATCTTCTTCCCCCCGCCTCCAAAATGGGCTGACAAACTCTGCAGACATAAAATATTTTAATTCTAGTGCCACATTTGTCAAACGCCATTGTGAAATCCTAAAAACTTTTCAAGTTCTGTTGG
Source organism: Mystacornis crossleyi (assembly GCA_013400655.1). Taxonomy (NCBI): domain Eukaryota; kingdom Metazoa; phylum Chordata; class Aves; order Passeriformes; family Timaliidae; genus Mystacornis; species Mystacornis crossleyi. The sequence continues at coordinate 18,541 of VYZQ01043635.1, forward strand.
TTGTGAGCAGTGTCATTGCTGACTCTTCTCACCAAAAGACATCTGGGTTAAAATCATAATCAGGATTATGCAGAAGCATTAAACAATGTTGGCAAAATGACTGACTACGGTCCAGGAAAAACATATCATCCCCTGCAAGCTGGACAATAAATATTCCTTACTGTCATGTTCTTGTGAATCATGAATCAGGAATGAAATTTTCACTACCTTTAATTTCTAAAATCCCGTACTCTATAATTTGCAACAGAGGTTTGAGAGTTATGTGTAAATCCTTTTTCATGTAGAGCTTCTATCTATTTGAAACTATTTTAAAACATTAAGTACTAAATATGCATTAAGAAAATCCATAATGTGAATACAAACGGAAATACTGACCTTCAGCCAAGACACTCTGTAGTTTTAGAACATCTGAGGAACATGAGCCATATTTTGCCTAACCATCCTCAGTGGGAAAACAAGGGTGGAGAAAGTTTGAACAATTTGTTATGGAGCTGTGTGACCTTGAGTTCGAACAGAATATAATCTTCAACCCCTCAAGGCCCTAAATCTAAGTTCAGACTACAGCACTTCCCAGGGCTTTACTCTTCAGGTTATACATTTGGCATGAAGACAAACAGAGAAAGCAGACAATCCTTGGCCACTGACATGCAGGATGGAGTGCTATTACCATTTGCCTCAGAGGTGTCTGAAGACCTTCGCTGAACCTCCTCATCTCTCACTTTCAGTGGGAAGTTAATGAAGGTCCTGCTCTATGCCAGTATTTTCTCACTGGATTCCTTGATCACTTTGGAGATTATGGAGAAGAATCGTGTCAAGTGGTGCTATTTTAACCAAATATTTCTATATCACCAAAGAAGGGAATCTCTTTTCTTCCTTTCATTTACTTGTTTGCCTGCAGGGGGGCTGCTGAGGATCCTTGAATGGTCCCAAGACAGTAAGGAAGGCTCTGAAGTATAAAGTTGCAGCTTTCTGCTTCATCTCCCATAGTGGCAGAAGCATCAGCAGCAGGTAAGCAGGAATGGAAGCTGGATTAGCAGGGTTTAGCAGACAGTTTCAGCAGGAGTCACCAACTGGCTCCTGAAAAGAGTTTGAAGTGGGGGTCAACCTCTTCCACCAGGCTACTTCTGACAAGGACAAGAGGACACAGTCTCCAGCTGTTCCAAGGGAGGTTCAGGTTCAGAACCTCTTCATGAAAAGGTTGTCAAGCATTGTAACAAGCTGCCCAGGGAGGTGGTAGAGTCACCATCCCGAGCTGTTCAAGAAATGACTGGACACGTAGTGCCATGGTCTAGTTGACATGGTGAAGATTGTTCAAATGTTGGACTTCATGATTCTGGAGGTCTTTTCCAACCTAAATGATCCTGTGGTTCTCTCAGGGATGACATCCCAACAGGGTGTATCCACTTTTCTCCTGTGTTCAATAACATATCTACAAGCTGCAGAACAAGGATAGGTGACCACTGTGCACAGGGATTCCCACACCGACCGTAAAAAGGTGACAAGTAGGTTTTTCCACTTGATCACACCCACAGACATTACTTGGCAAAATAGAAAATGAAGTAAAGCATCTGGGTGACAGTAAATAACTGCTAAGGTGAACTCAGAGTCCTTTTGTTTTGCAAACAGTACTGTGCGCCATTAATTATGGGCAAGGAAAAACAAGAGTGAACCTCCAAGGCAAGTGAACTTGAAGAAGCTGAACACAACAGCGCCAGAACACTTCTCACTGGCAAGAGGATGATGCACAAGAGGGAGATACAAAAATGCTCAGACACAATATTGCCTCAAACATTCAGCTCATCAATAAACTTGCTTGCCTAACATGAACACTTGATCAAATGCAAATATTCTGAGAAACAGAAGGCTTTACTACTTTCAGCACAGATGCAAAAAAATGTTGATATATTTCTGTATGAAACAAGCAAAGGAACAATAAGCACCCCTGCTCTTTTTTTGTAAGAGGCCAACTGTCCTGATTATGAAGGACAATAACATGAGGCTTAGCTTTTGCAGATTTTTTTATTTAATTTCTTATCACCCTTGTTGATAGCAGTATCCCTTTTGTTTATATTTTAAAATTAACAAATAATCACACTCTTTCAGAAATCTGCAAGAAGGGGACTCCCACCCACGGGTGGGAGACAGCTGTGTTTACAACAATGTCATCAGGACTTTTCTGTCAGTAACGAGCAGATCGCATCAAGCTCAGTGGTCTGGACAAGCTACAGTGAAAACTAAGCCATGAAAGGCCAAGCCCAGAGACTTCATGAATCTGCTTCAGCACCACAGAGACCTGCCAGAATAGAGCCACACCACATTTCCATGGTACAGATCCAAGGAAATGGCTCTTTTAGAACAAAAATTGTCACAGCAGGGGACCAGAGTGACAGCAGGAGACTCCCTTCTGTGTGAGCAACAGCTTTGAGAGTGGGTCCAGCTTTTTCCTGTCGAATGAACCTGACTTCTCTAATGGGCAACATGGAGAATGGAGAGATTCTCCCTGCCACAACTCCCTTCTGTATAGTTCACCCCAAGCAAGTAATCTGGCCAGAGTTACTATGAAAAAGTCAACTCAAAAAGCAATGCTATACTTTGGTCTGCACATGTAAATATTAATGATCTCTGACCGACAATCACCTCTTAATGCCAGCGTAAGAGGAGCATGCAATGTTGTTGTCAAGCTGATACAGCACACAGCTTCAATTTCCAAAGTGGGGATGCTGAGTAAATGATCAATTTCATACACTCCCACAGGAAGCCAAATTATTCATTCAGAACACCTTATTTTTATACATATTTACATTTAAAATCTGTTTTCACCTGTTTGCCTGAGTGGCAAAATGAAAGCTTTCACTTTCTCTGTTTTCTATTTATACATGAATTTTTTCCACACAGCAGAATGTATCTCTTCACTGCTTCCACAAAAATCTTGTCAACAACCCACAAATAATGATACCATCTATTATTTCACTGAGATGAAATAATACCATACGCCTCAACAGCATTTTAAATAAATGCCCACCACTCAGCACAAGAGGGAAGAGTTCATAAGGCCAGCATCTGCTAAACCACCAGATTTTTTACACCATCCCTATTGGAAATACTTACCCATTCTAATGAGATTTAGTAGAAGGCATCCCATGAAAAAAGAGGACAGCGGCTGGCAGAAAGGCTGCTTAAGTTCCCTACAGGAGTCTGTGCACGCTCCCATTTGTCAGGGTCACTTCAAAGGCTTCGCTTCCTACCTTGTGAGAAAGAAGGCACACAAAAGGGACGGTGAAGGACCACTTCACTGCCTCTTTTCCTCATTTCACTAATAGCTACTATGAAGGGCACTGGGGATGAGAAGCGGAATTATGATAACCTGTTACACGCCCTCTCATCCAATGCCAGATGCAGCGCTTGCCAAGGCTCCACACCCAGGCTGTGCAAAGGGCTACAGTGCCTGGCCAGGGACACACACACTTCAAGCTCTGCCTTCTTTCCCACTTGACACTTCAAGAATGTAGGACAAAAGGTGCCCTGAACAAAAAGTTCTCAAGATTAACATTTTCAAACCAGCTACATAATTAACTGACTTTTTTGGAGGATCTGTGTAACTTCAGTTCGTGTTGGGGGAGAGGTAGGGGTAGCTATCTGAGAATTCCAGTCCTAAATGCAAAGAGGAAAACTGGGATTTTAAAGACAGATTTCATGTGAAACTAAATGAGATAACAACCTTTGCTTCCCCAGAGTTCCCCCAACTCCCACAAGCCCGAAAGAGGGGGTTATTTTTCAGCTGAAAGACCTCAGGACCCTAAAACTCACCTTCCGTCTCTATCACATTTCATACAGGCCATTCCAGAATGGGTTAACATTTCCAACATGCCTCTGTCTTGTCTAATTGAACTGAGTGATTCATGGAAGTCTCTCTTGAGGTTTGGGTAGGGAGCTTGGAACAACAGAGTTGAGATTCCTGCTGACACTTCTTGTAAAGAAAGGGTAATGCAAAGCAATACACTTGCAAGAAGTCGACAAGGTTTCATTAAAAAAAAAAAAGTATTTTAAACATCTAAAGCATCTACTTCTTGAGTATGCAGGGACTCAGTCACAGGTCACTTCCTAAAGTCACACCAGCAAAATGAAGATCTGTTTTTGAGGACCCCAAGTGGTGCCACAGTGGCTCCCACTTAGGCAGCAGTTCATGTGAAATCTTCAAAATCATTTAAGAATGTGTGTAACCATTTGCTTTTTTCATATTTAGGGAAGGAGAAGCACAGGACTTGAAAATGACTTTGCACAAGGACAAACAATTCAAACAGCCAAGGGAAGGACAGAACTCAGGTGCTTTATTCCTAATAAACAGCCTGGCTCGCTAAATCATTTTTTATATTGCCATTTCCTAAGTACACTGTGGCACAGCAAACTCATTAATTTACTAACAACTGTTAGTAAACATTTTCCTGTAACATTTCCCCAGTTACCAGCTAATGTTTCATTTGAAAACTGAAGCTTTTATTGACAAAGCCATTTAAAATGTAAAATGAATCACGCAAACCTGCAAACAGGAGGGGAAAAGTAATCCACAGAATTACACAGGGCCGTTTCCAAACGTGAGAGGGAAGGGCTGAGGAGACATTGCCCGGGAAGGCGAGCGGGAAAGGAGAGGGGGAAAGGAGAGCTTTCCCCCTTAAGTGGAAGCAGCTGTTGTAACCTGCCTAGCCCCGCCGGAATGCACGTGCTGGGGCCGCGTCTCGCCAGGGCTCTGGCATCGGGACCGTGGCAGCTTTCCTGTGGGCAGGGAGCTAACTCACGTTTCTGTTATTTTATCCCGAAAGAAGTTACCATGGAGACTGGCATGAAAATGGCAATAGACCGGCGAGATAGAGATGGAAAGCGCCGGGGACACAGAGTCCGAGGTCTCAAACTCCTCAGGCCAGGCGCTGGGCTTCCCGTGCCCGCAAAGCTCAGCGCCATTCTCCCGTAGCAGCAGCCTATCAAAGAAGGTTTGATGGAGTAGGTACATGCCAGCCACTAAAAGTAATCTATCACAGCTCATGAACACCTAGTTAACATACATCAGATTGCTTAAGATGTCTCTGTGTGTGCAAAGGTTGTTAAAAGCGGTGTTAAAACGGCACAGTAAAGGTAGGTGTTTATTTCCCAGGACAAAGCACAGAATGCCAACAGCTTTCCAGGAGAGTGTCTTGTATTGGGGTTTTACTGAAGCAAAATAACATTGTTCTCTTATTCCCTACATGCAAGAATGACCTAACTTTTAAGGGAATTAAGGAAAAATCTCTTTTTTTTTTTAAATGGGATTGTAATAACTCAATTGTTTTACATTTCTGGTTACTATGGTGCACTTTGAGCAGTGCCAGTGGGAGCATCAAGAGCCGCCCTTTCTCAGAGAAGGAGCTGAAGGACTCGGGAATACTTCAACCAAAGCGTAACATGCGCAGGGTGGGGACGAGGAGGAAGGCAGGAGATTGCATTGCTGCCTGGAGGTACTGGGAGCCTGCAGAGGGATGGGTGAGGGCCCTGGCATGCAGAACACATTGAACCTGAGGGCTGAAATGTGTTCCCCATCCTGTTCTGTCTGGGCACTGCTCTTTAGAAAACATTTACATAAAATTCAAAGCTTAAAGACTCTGCCCAGGACAACAATAAAACCTGTGCAAAAATAGAGTTAAAGAAGGCTCAGGATGAGCGGAACTTCCCCATGCATGGTTTCTTGGGACTTTTTTCTGTGTGCTTTTTCTCCTCTTTTTTTCTAGATGAAGGCAGAGCTGATGAAGCACAGGCTCCCCACCGCTGAGTTTAGCCAATGAGCGCAATAGGATTCCAGCACACATTTCTGCTTTTCAGACCCATTGTGAACTTTATGGACCATGTTCTTCCTCCATCCACAGGGCAAATGTCCCGGGAGTGATTCACAAGCCCTGCCACTCCGTGAGCTACCCTGAGCTGGTTAATTTAAAACTGGAACTAGTCTCTTTGTGCTGACAACCTTTTTATGAAGGCAGCATAATCCCACAGAGCACTTACTGCAAGCATTTCAAATCCTGATGTTTTATAGTGTTACTTTTTACAACATATGTGTATATTTGAAAGGTTTCTTTGATACATTCCTTTACTGCAGTACAAAGCAAAAAATATAACCCACAGAGCTTCCAACTTATTGAATTGCTCCTTGCATTTGCATATATAATGGCAATGTCATCTAAATTTTTTTGAAGTACAATTTACAGCCTTAAATAAAATGTTGATTTTTAAAATACATTTTCAATTTTACTTGTACCGCAGTGCAGAAAAGGTAGTTTAGTCTAGACAAAAAAGGTTGTTTAATCCAGTAATCTTTCTATAAACCACTGAAATAATGCCATCTATTTCTCCATATGTGTCTCTGGAAAAACTAACAGAATTTCTGACATTTCTGGAGATACTAAAAAAGCCATAAGTGACATGCAAGTATTCTCCATAGAAAGTTCTGAGGTCAGACAAGGAAACCAAAGTATTTTAACAGACTGAATAGCTTAAGTTTGCATTTTATGACACAGAGTAACAATACATACCCAGCAGTTTTACATGTCTACCTTAATTCCTCTTAAAAGTCTCCTTAGCAGCATAATAAATGCTGTATGTCTGCTATGGCAGGGCTGGTCCTGAGAGGCCTGACAGAAACCCATCAGTCATGGTTCCTGGGAATGCACCTCTTCCATTTTAGAAATTAACTTCACATATGACGTTACTTATACAGCAAAGCAGGCAGCAAGTCATGGGGTGGGAGATGCTGAAGGACACAGAAGCTACTTCTACTCCTTTTGCCCTAAAATAAATTACGCTGAGACTGTAACATATGTTTTTTTTTTTTTGGGGGGGGGGGGGGGAAAGTCTCACTTCTTGTTCTCTTCCTGTACCTAAAATCTTCAACTCAATATACCACAAAAGCTGCAATTTCAACAGCTTGTCCAGTAGAGAAGACAAGATGGACAAGCCTTTCCTATGTAGCAAAGAGCATAATGTTGCAGTGGGGTTGGCCTGCAAACCTCCACAGCATAATACAATCTGCAAGAAAGCTGAAGACCTGATAATTCACTACATCCAGCTTCCAGGGGAAAAAAAATCCCAAGGAAAGTGGGGAGGGGGAAGGCAAATATCTCACATTTCAAGATAACAAAGAGTCCTTTCTATTCTGAGCAGTCCAAATCAGGACAAACTTTTCCAAACCAAAGAAAACCAGAAAGTGCAATTAAATGTGTATTTATGAACCTATGAAAAAAATATATATTTTTACATATATAACTAGCCCACTTATTTACTGTAAGATAATTTTATACTTGATTTTCTGGAAAAGCCAAAATTAAAAAAAAGGGGAGAAAGGCACACCCAGCCATGCAGCGAGTTCACCATGTGCTCCTTGAACACCCACACAAACCGTGTTGCCTCCTTTAAAGCCACACTTAGTTACAACTTTCTCCTGTGAAAATATCAATGCCAATATTTTGGATATTGCTCCTTCCTGCTTTTCCAGTAGACTTTTTCTGATTAATAACTTCTTGTTAAAAAAAGTGGGGAAAGAAGAAAAAAAATCCTTTGAAATCACAAGTCCTTAACATCTTAGGATTAACAAACAGCAAGTGTGATTCTGTGATCACAAATTACCCTGAGAAATAACTGCTGACCTTTGGCTAGGTTCTCCACTACTTCCACTCACCTTAAGATCTTTTATAACCCCACTAAGCACCTGTCAAACATATTAGCAGGGCCTTAGTTCACTACTTTCAAGAGGGTCACAAATTTTGAAAGCTAGGGGTTATAATTACTCTTTTTTTCTGCATATACACACACCAGTGCACACTAAGACTGTCCTGTCTGGCATTCCTGCAGGTGTTTTTTGGGACATTCAAGACTTCTCTAGTGCACCTTGCACATTGGGTCTCTGATCTCTGCTAAGGCATTTGGATGAGGAAGATGTTGCAACCGCAACACAATAATTATTATGCCCAAAGAATTCCTTCTACCTTCTTCTATTCCTCTCCCCAAATCTATTTCAGGAACTATTCCTATCCCTCTGACTCTCAAGCATCAACGCATGTGCCTCTGTAGGCAGAATACAATGGCAATCAAAAAAAAGTATTGCCATGGCAGAAATGCCTCTCCATGAGAAAAAAAACAGGCAGACATAGTTTTGTTCACAAGAATTTACATATTAAAAGCTGTATTTATCAATATTTGATTTAAACGTCTGTGCCTGCACATTTATTGAACAAAGCCAGATGGGTGCAGGCAGCTGCACATCTGTATTCATTAATACAAAGCAAGAGAGACATTCACAGACAGCCACAGCAACAAATAACAGAATGAAAAATGTTTGGCTGAATTGTAAGCATTTTACCTCTGTTCATCGACAGAAGACAGAGCCTTCCTCAGGCCTACGTTCATCCTTGACTGTAAGGACCAAAGTACTTAAGTTAGGAGAGTAGCTGATGCAATCAGTGGAGAGAGGTGCTTGCAAAGGTGCTACACCCCACTTAAGACATGATTAGGTTGACCTCTCTTCCTTGGCCACACAGGGAAGCTGTTCCTCAGTCAGACAATAAATCTCAGCCTCAATATTTAACTGCCAAGAACAAATTTGTGTTTATAGTGAACTAAAATGATGAAATGCCTTTTATGGAGTGGGATTACATTATCACAGATACAATTTACTTTTCAAGGATGTTCTTAGCATAAAGGATTGAAGTAAAAATTTCTATTTTGTCCTTAAAATTGAAAACTAAAGTTTACTTTCTGACTGAAGCTGTGACTGCACTACCTATCTGAGCATCACATGTAGTGGAAAAAGATGTACAACCCAACTTCTCTTGCAATCTGTACTGATGGAACCAAGATAAAGTATCTTCTGCAGGAATTCATCAGTTCATAGGATGAGGCCAACTATTTGGGACAACCTATTTTTAGTCACCAGACAAATAACCTTCAGGCATGCAAAACAGCCATCAGTCTGACAGCTACTATAAAAAGGAATGGGCAACTGCTCACATCTGTAGCACCTAAAGACTCAGATCTAAAGCCCCACAGTTTCCAAGAAACTCCGTTTTGAAATTAAAACTATCCATGAAACTCCTCCTAATTGCTAAGCATGCTGGGTATGCAAATTTTCAAATTAAAGATGTTTTCTTGCTTAAGTAGGAGCTGAGTCCTTCACAAAAATTATTGGTGTCATTGATGCTGATCATCCATAAAGCTTATAGCATTCTCTTAAGACTGTGGGCTGAGGAAGTCAAGTGCACTAAATGCAAAAATGAACAAATTATTAGGAGAGAGGTCTGACACAGGCAGTGCACGTTAGCTCTGATGGACCTTTTTCATGGGGAAGACAAGGGAATGGAGGGGGAGCAGCTAATCTGTTCCGCCAGCATAATGCAATTCAAAAATGAGCTTTCCAGAAAACTGAAGGTATTTTGAGGAAAGGTCTTCTACATTTGGATCCTCCTTACAGTACTTGCACATGCTTCCAAGTGAAATGGGATAAACGGACCTCAGTGTCAGACTTAAAGGACCACTGAAAGATATATCACCTGCCTTTGCACTCAAAAATACATCTTTTGGATATATTACTGAGATTATAAAGCCCAAACCACGCATGGTTTACTCTGAGTGAGAGGAAAACTCTACGCCTTTCAGTCTAGGTCACTACCACTGATAGCTCTGCTTCCTAGAAGGAGATTCATACACAAAAATGTAACTGGATACACTGCTGAGCACAACAGAACTTAAAATTAAACACTGACATAATCATGAAGTTTAGATCATAACAGCCTCCTGCCAGTCTACAATATTATGCTTAAATCTGCCAGTAGAACCTGGAACAACATAAATATTGCATCAGTGCTTTGGAGCTTACAGTGTGTTACAACTTTGCTTCTCAAAGAATATGGTTCATGTACTCTCCACTGGGAGCTAATATTAATTCAGCAACCCACCGAAGTGCTTTATGCAGAATAAAGGCAAATACCTTAATGCCAGAAGGAAGAAGTTACTTCTCATACACAGGTTATGGAATAAAGCCATCCAGCTTCCTACTTCTGTTGTTCCGGGAAGGATGCAGTGAAAATGGTGCCGCAGCTCCAGCACTGGGCAGCAGGGACTGAGCAGGCAGCGCAGACATGGGAACTGCTGTGCTTTGCATCCAAGAACACCATCTCTGCAGAAAAGCCTTGGCTACTTATCATGGTGTCTAATCACCACTTCTGGGAAAACAACAGTGTGACAGGAAAGGCTTCAGTTTTGTTCCAAAATCCTCAATGCAAAATAAAATATTTTTAAAACACCCTCTTTCATTATTTTTCTGTGTCTCGGAAATGAAACAAAGACAGAAGCCCTACTGATAGCCCACACTGCGTGAGGGCACACATCTGATTTTGCAGGGAAGGTCATTTCCATGCATGGTGTAAGTTATGCACAGAGCCGTGACCTGCATCAGCTTCCCAGAGCCACCTAGGCAGGCTTCACACTGCAGCACTGGAGCTGGGCAGGCTCCTCCTACCTCCAGAAGCTCTGCTGCTCCCTCAGGTCTTGGAGGCTGCGCTGCCCACCGAGGGTACACGTGTCCTTGTGTGCGCTTCACGCTCCTTCCCTACAGCCACTCTGCAGCAACCCCCTGAAAGCTTCACCCAGCTCTTGATTATGCCAGTTTTAAACAGGCTGTCCTGACACCTTCCCTCACACACACGCACACCTTGCCTCCCGAGGAGGAAATTAAGAGCCAGATGAAAGGTGCCTGGGGCAGCATTTCTCGAACAAGCGCACAGGAGCTGCGTGTGAGGCTCTCCAGTAAACTGTCAAAGCTCCAGCTACAGTGAAAGTATTATACTTGCAGTTCTTTGAAATGATATGTTTTCACGTGGTGACCACACATGAAGTCCCTCATGGTCACGCATGGCCACCAAGGCAGTTACTCGGGCATGCCTTGTTTACCAGCATGATTTTATGGACATTTATTGCCAGAAAACTGGGATGAGGGCTGCTGGAAGGGGACAGAGTGTTTACATAAAGGAAAAAGGATCTCTGAGCCTGCCAGGAGCACAAGCCCTTCAAGCTCTTCATGCTTTGGCCCTTCTATGTTTCTTGTTCATTTCCTCATGACTCCATTGGAACCCAACACCCACACACTCAGCAAGAGAGCACTCGCTTAGTAAGAAGAACCCAATGAAAACCCCAAGAAATACAGCCTCATGACTGAACAGCTTCCTCAAGTCTTTTCCTAAGGGAGTAGATCTGGTCTTGATTTAGCTGAAGTCTCAGCTGTGTTTCTACACAATGGTAAGGCCTGACAGGTACCATAAAGGTACCTTCTACTCTGTGCTACCAATCACAGCAGCTTCTGCATTATCTGCCCTTCCCTAGTAGCCAGCACAGTCTGGGAAAGAGCGGACATTTCAGCCTGTTTTCCTGTGCCTAAGAACTGCGATGAAAATCACCCAAGCTCACTTTTCAACCCCTTTTCCAGGACAAGTGGCCACTGGGCATCCCTCCTGCTGAGCCGCGCAGAGTCATCTCAGGCTGCAGCCTGCATGACCACAGCACTTAGAGGTAGCCACAAAGAGGAGGCACCTGGCAAATCTTCATCTCAGAAAACCAAGGGAAAGTAGGTGCAGCGACATCTTGTACGTACTGTACACTGAAAGCAAAAACCTGACCGACTGCCAGGCCTCAGATCAGAGAAGAGTCGCAGCTCCTGATTTGGCTCAAAAGAGAAACTCTCATGCATTTTAATAATTCAACCCTCTACAGCATGCCACGGTAGATGAAATCACATATATTTCCTTTCCAGAGTGCTTTCAGTTGCTTATAAATTTGCCAGTGTTGCTTAGCCCAAAGCCAAGGGCTTGGTTCCTGCATGGGAGAGGCAGACCTCAGCCTGGCTGCAGCACAAGGGTGTCCCTGTTCTGGCACCTTCCCTCCTGTCCAGCCGCATCTCAGCACAAAGGGCCCAGAGGCTGCACGTGATCATTGCTCAGCCAAGGCACATCCCCTCTCAACAAGTGACCTGAGGGGCAGCCCCTTATCGAAGAGATGGGATTCCTCAAAAGGTGCTTCAGTGGTTCTTTACAGATCTGACACCAGAAGACTGGCTGCTTTGACTGAAAGATCAAGACCTAAACACTGGGCTTGGCCGATTTTTAATTTCCTCAGCAGACCTTCTCCAGCTTTTCCTGCTGTAGCTAAAGAGAAGTCTGTCTCTACTTTTTCAGTGGCTCCAGCTGCTGCAGAAGCTCTTTTCCTCACCATTCAAAATTGCCTTATGCTACACAGTCTACGAGTATATACATAATAAAATAGACCAAAAATTTACAAATTTAAAATGGGAAATTCTGAAGGAGTCTTTACTGCCTTTGATAGCTGAAAAATTAGTCAAGTCTTCTTCTTGAGAGTAAATCACTTCGGAGCAATCAAAAGCTTTTTTTGGTTTTCAGCCAACCATACAGATCTGCTTTGTGCAACACCCTGTGAACACCTGAGAGTTCACCTGTGAATACATTGATTTCAACTCTTTTCTCCCCCCTCTCCTTCACTGGAGGTAGTCAAATACCCACAATGTATCTCACACAGAATCAAGGTCACACAGATGATTTTGCACGTAAGGAACAAAGAAACAACCGTCCCATGAAAGACTCGTTCCCCCAAATATCTATAAACTTGAGTGCCACAATAAATCAGCCATCCTCAGATAAACAGAAGAGTTACTTTATGTAATGTTAGTTAAGGAAGCTGCCCTCGTGGAATACTTTGCTGCTTTCCTCACCAAAAGCTGCACACACACCAGCTCAGTGCCTTGCCACAGCACAATTCACTGCTGAGCTACTGACGGCCTCTGCGTCTGGGTTTTAAAAGCTCACAAAACCCAAACTGCTCATCTCCACAGGATAAAAAGAAAAAAATCCTAGGCTAAAATTCTCCCCCTTAGGTGGGGAGGAAGCATATGAAAGGCAGACTATGGCAAAGCCAAAGCACAACTCCTCCATTGAGATCAGAATTCAGAGTCCAGGGTCAAGTTTCGTTCCAATTTTTGTTACAGAAATTGCTTGGGGTGAGGTTCCCTTATCTGTGCTTTTGACAAATGTGATTTGCCATTAAACTAAACCAAGACCCATGTGCTTCTCTCTGCTTCAACAACTTTTTAAGTCATTGTCCCCCGGAAATAAGAAATGTGCACAGTGTGTGTTGTAATGAACATCACAGGAGAATTCTGCTCCACTTTACACAAAACTTAGCCAGTGTCATTTTAAAAAGAGACATTTGGCATACACAGGTAAATAGATAGGTAACTGTAGATACAGATCTATAATCTCTATTTACGAACACAGGGAGCCCTAGATCCAGCTCCCTCCTTCATCTCAGGAAGAAACAGCTTGGCAAATGGTTGGCAGTAGGGCATTTTACAGTTTAAACAACACACACAATCCGCAAATGCAATTCCTACCTGAGAAAATCCCATATTGTGTGCTGACTGACACGTCTCCTGAGGTCATTTTAAAAGCTCCTTGTGTCCTATGGGTTTATTTTGCTGCAGAGTTGTTCTTTAATCTCCCAGTACCTATACATCAGGACCATGTCCCATCTGTCAGTTAGCTGATGGGCTGAGGCAGGGTGATGGAGAGCAGAAAGCGATGAGATTTCACTGCCTCTTGTCAGTCACTGGGAGGGTATGTGTGATTTTTCCCTGGTGGAACATATAATGAAAGGTTGCCCACCACCACATACTTAAGGCAGACAGCAGGATGATGAGCTTTTCTGAATCTCAATTTCAGCTCACATTCAGGACTGTGGACCTCAGAGCACAAATATATCCTGACTGCTAGAAATGTCACAGTCATCAACAAGACACCCTTAGGAATGAGGGGAAAAGCCATAGGTGAAAAAACAAGAATTTTGGAGTAATGGCATGGCCTCTTCTATGTAGGACCACGTTTTCCTTTTTATTGTCCTTGCTCAGTGTTAACAAATAAGAGAGGCATTTACTTAAAAATAGTTCATTGCCAGTTAAACACACAGGATAGTCTTTCGTTCCAAACTCCCGAAGCTTCAGACTGCAGATGTTCTCCCCTGTTACAATGAATCCTAAAGAGCCTGATGGTGCCAGGACCCTTAGAGCTTGCTTGGCTTATTCATTACTTCTATAGATTACATTTATGGAAACAAAGCAGGGCAGTTTAAATGAACTGCTTTTCAAGGAGCAAACACAAGCGGTGATGCTGCTTGCCATGAAAAGAAGCATTTTCAGTACCTTTTTTGCACGTGATGTGACTCTGCCTCTCAGACCTAAGCAACCTGGTGTTTCCTAGTGCTCCCAGAGTCCACCAGCCGACATGCAGGATTTTGTGGTTATAAAGAAAGCTTGCGTAAAGCACATTTGGAAATGCAGGAGCATTTGAAAATGAAACCCTCGCAAGAGCCCTGGGAAACATTTGAGCCCAATGCCTCAGAGCTACAGAGGCAGAAAGAAGCGAACAGATGTAGAATTAAGTTGAACACAAAGTTCTCGGTGCTGCAGTTACCGAAGTGAAAGGGAGGAATGTAAAAAGGTAAGGGATTTATTACAACCACGATCTCATTCCCTCTACGCTCCTGCTAATGCGCATAAGAATTTTGCAGTTTTCTTTTTAATGGATGCTGTTTCCATGGGCACAGAGGTAGTACTGGTCTGCACAGAGGCAGCTCCTCTGGCTGCCCGCAGAAAGCAATGGATATTTCTATTACACTAGTATTCACTACTGTCTCCATACATAGCCACAGATCTTCCCCCAAAACCCCAACTGAAATGGCAGTATACTCGTTCTGCCAGTGGTGCTAAATTCATAGAGACATGCGGTCAGAAAACACCAGTTTGTGCTTTATTTTTGCATGGCTGTGAGTGCTCGCTTTCAAAATGCACCCAACATAGACCACAACATATGGCATAGAGCTTTTGCAAATATCACACTGGGGGGACACTGAGGGAGTTTACTGGCGATGTGGCTGTAATAACATCTCCAGAAACCAAGATCGGTGGCCTTGTCCTTCTTCTTACTATGTAAGTTGGTACAATGATATGCACTGCTTTTTCAGAAGAAACATCCGTGTCTCTTTTATTTGCTAAGTGTATACAAGCAGCTTCATGTCATCATGTGGGTGCACACGCAATTAATCCTGGCATTTCCATTAGCTCGTGCAACACGAGCGACACCAGGCTGCTTCTGAGATGTTACACTTACAGGTCAAGACAAACTTAACCTATCAGATCTTAAGTATACTTGCACTTTATTTTGACTCATCTGTTACCAGTGACGAAACCATCCCAGTTTCACAGCTAATTCGATTTTAAATCCGTTCTCATTCACTTCCACATTCCCTTCCACATTCCCATGTAGACCAAGTCACTTCGATATGTTTCCTTTGACAGGACTTCTTTCATAACTAAAGATCTCCAAACATTTAAATGCCCTGTCGTGGTTTGATGCTGCTTTAAATGCCAAACACACAAAATCTAACTGTGTATAAGTGGAATATGGATTCATTGAGGAAAATGTATGGAAATTTTGGGGCAAAACAAGGTTCACACTTAAGCAGTTGTAACATAACAGAAAGTTCATTATTAACAGAATGGAAAAAGGATTGATGAGAAATTAAAGCAAATCTTTAAAATACTTTTTTTTCTTTCCCAGGGTTCTTTTTGTTTACCATACACCTTTCACAAGGGCAAACAAAACAAAGAACATGGTATTTTGGTTAAAGTTGTGCTTTTAAAAAGTCTATTTATGCTTTAGGAAAAGAGGTTTCTTCTATTGTGCCATAGAGTTTTCACAAATTAACAGTCTGCCCAGAGAAACAATGTGTTAAAGTGAAAAAGGTATCTTTCCCGTGAATTTTTCACAGTTTTCCCATACTGCAAAATTCACAGGCCATAGGAGAAGGAGGGGTTTTAATTTTTTAGGGTGAGTTATCTCAGTCTGAAAGCACAAATTCTTTACTTCAAGTCTCTTAACAACTTCTCGTAACTTCTCTAAGGCCTGGCGTGGG
Source organism: Mystacornis crossleyi (assembly GCA_013400655.1). Lineage (NCBI taxonomy): Eukaryota > Metazoa > Chordata > Aves > Passeriformes > Timaliidae > Mystacornis > Mystacornis crossleyi. Next base: position 34,585 of record VYZQ01043635.1, read on the forward strand.
CCTTTCTTCTTAAGTCACAGACTGCATAAGAATTTCTCACCCCCCCAAGTTTTCAAATGGATTAAAGCCCCTTTCTCTGGCTTTAGAAGAAGCATCTTTTAAGCTTGATGCTAAAAAGTGCAGCAGCCCTCTTTTCCCATTGCTACAGCTGCCTTCCCACATGGTCCTGCCCCGTGCGCTCTGTCTCTGACCTTGGAATCGCCATGTTCAGCTTTGTCCCAGGTGACTTTACTTTTCTCTTCTTTCCTCACTGACTTGAAAGAAAAGGTGTTTTGGTTGGCTGCAGTGCGGTATTTCCTTCGGCCTTGGAGAGGACTGTGCTGGATGCAAAGGTGTCTCCTCGGCTCCCGCCGGTCCCGGCGGTCCCAGACCCCATCTCGGCCATGCGGCCTCAGCCAGAGGCTGCCTGCGGAGCAGGGACAGCTCGGCCCTGGCAGGGGAGGGGTCGAGGAGCAGGGCCTGGCCCAGATCCAGCCTGGGCCTCGGGGCCCCCCACCCTCGACCACCCCTCGGCCCTTGGGCCTCAAAGACAAAGAGGAAATTCCCACCCCGTCTGGGCTTTTTATATGCAAAAACCACAAAAGCGATTGGCTCAGAAACTTGTCAAATCACGCAGGTTCAACCTCATTACATTTTGCCCCATGACAGAAAACATGCTTTCTTTCATTTGATGTCCACTTTAGATAGTGATCACTTCTACCTACTTATTTTAACATTCACTGTCTTTTCTTAAAAACCATCATACTCCAGGAGCATGCAATTCCAAGGAAAAAAAAACCAACTCCTTCTTTTTTTTTAAGTAAAATCTAAAATGTTACCCGTTAGAAGTAGAAAACCAAATGACTCAAAGTCACAAGCAAATATAAAATACATCTATCTTAAAATTATAAAGCACTGTAGTATTTTGAGCGGAAGGGGACAACCACGTGGTGCCTGATTGCCGTGGCTGGCTTTTCCTGTGTTTTCACTGCCTGGGATGAGTTGCACATAGCTGCGGCATCACTGCTACTATGCCTAGGCTAACACAAAGTGAGGTGAATGGGAACTCCTGCTGCCACTGCAGGGCAGACCTGATCTAAGACTATATTCAGAAAACAAATCAGAGTATTCAAAACCAGATAGAGTTTTCCGTCAACATCAGTGGGAAGGGAGTTGATGCCGTGGTCTGTAAGGTACATAAAGACAGCAAACTCTCCTGTTTGGGATTCTGTAAACTCTGTACTGTCTAAAATAACCTTTAAAGACACCCAGAGATATTTACTCTAAAGCAGGTTTGTTGTCAGAGACATTCTTCAAATTTCTTATTGACTTCATTGTTTATAAATGATATTGAATTTACTCTTTAAAGTGAGAAAACAAAATACCCGCTTCCATTTCTCTACATGCATGAGCAGCAGACTTGCTATAGTGCTTGTATAATAGATGGTGGGAGCTCGCTGCCTTTAATGTCATCTTAATGAACTCAGGCATAATTGCCTTTGTGAAACAATGGCAAAGAGCACAGCAGTACTTAAATACAGCTCCACTAAACAAGGACGGCTCTTGGTAGCGTGCCAGCTTCCCATCTCCAGGTTCTTCATTACTTCATCTCTCCCTCTTTTCAAAACTCTTTTTTTCCAAAATACAAGGCCAGGATCTAAGTTGATATAGGATGATGCAGCCTTGTGTGATATTTACTAATTCACCAGTCCATAAAAGAAGAGACACAAGCGTATCACAGCTTTCCCCGTGCTCCACACTCAGCTGTGGCAGCTCCAGCTCCCTGTGACACCGACCAGCCCCCTCATACCATTGGGTGGGTTTGGTATCAATCTCCTGGGATGGGAATGGAAATTCTGCAGCTCTCACAGCAACTTTCCAAAGCAAAACACTTTAATTAAATATGAAAAATTGATTAGCACAGCACTTGCTTAATCTCTGTGTTTATCTGATTCTGCCATTCAGGTTTTCACTATTTTGCAGTGTTACAGGTTACCAACGGGTGTACTGCACAGACTAATAAACTGAGTGCAAAAAATATTTTGGGGTAACCACTTATTTTTGAATGCTCAGTAATCATTGTATTACAAAGTGAATGTGACAGGAAAGTTACAAAGAAATCATACCTTTCTTGAAAGCCAAATTCATATCTGAAAATACCTCTCTGGAACTATGCACAGCAGGGTAAACTTGTCATCCCTAATTGGGCAGTGACGGGCTTGGCTGATTGTGATTTAGAATTTGAATTTTCACTTTGTTTAGGTGCAAAAAAAGAAGGCCAAATCTTTTAAACCTGGAAACGGAAGTTAGATACTCAAATTGAGACTCATCAAAATAAAAGTGGAATATGAGCTCTGGAATATGCTGTTCCTTTTATCTTTTTTAAAAGAGATTTTAATAGAGTCTCTGAGTGATAAAACAATGCACAACAGATCTCATATGACACCCAGTGAAACCAGTGACTGGTTTTGTATGGATCTGAGCAGTACTGAAGAACAGGGCTGGGAATGGTATCATCACACTGTGACTTTTAATGCAGCTCCGACACTGCTCACACCAACTAAAAGTCTTCTGATGAAGCTAAAATAGTCTGAGAATATACATTACATGATCAGAATGATTGTTTGTCTTTAGACTTCTCTCTAAATCACCTAAGACCTTTGCATGCTATATAAATAAATTATAACCAGTATTTTAGCTTCTTGCAGACACAGCCATTATAAGAATGTCACTGACATTTTAGTCAGGATATTCTATTTAGTTTGAAATACGATAGGAGCCTAATGAGGTTTTAACCATAGAAAGGCAAATGCTAAGAAGCCTGAATCCAAATACATCTAGGAAAATTAAAGGAAAAATCCTATAAAAACTATATAGAGAGCAAACTGATGGTACCTAATGCTGAGCATGCCCTTCTTAGCTGGAGTTCTAACCAAAAAAAGCCATAGCAGGAGGACGGTAGCAGTAAGGCTTTTGCGCTGGCTGCAGTACGTTTACAGAAGACTGCTACAGTAAGGACACACTGACCGCAGCTGGCCAGCCCTTGGCTGCAGAGACAGGATCTCACGTGGCAGGCTGAGACAATGCCTCCTGCGGAACATTTGCCCGCAGGCACCAGGCAATACAAACCAGAGGATGAGCTGGACATCCGGCGCGGCAGAGCTCCAGCTGGGGCTTCTCCAGCACACCGCCCTTGCCCCACCAGGCAGCTGTGGAACAAAACACTCCCCTGCCTTCTCACTTGTCTTTACCTCGTACAAGGCAAGGTGCACAACCTCCATGTCTTTCTACCATTGTGCTCTTTCATTTTTTTATGAGTTGCATAGTTCACCTAACAGTCAGCCGCTTCTTTTATTTCTGCTTGTGAAAGCTGAATGCAGAGGTCCTTCAAACCATTAAATATCCATCAGTAAAATAACAGTGTAGTTAGTGAAGGATTAACATATTCAAAATATGTATATGTTCTAAAGTGAATTAATTTCTAAGTACAAGTATTCATGTGACCACTGGTTAGATAAACCTAAAAGCAATGCTTGAGCAGTATAAATCAAATTAAATTACAAACCAGTTCTGAAGCTGTGTGTTTAAGTGCCCCCATCAACTTGTACAAAATTATAAAAACTAGGAATTAGGAACAAAACTCTGACTTGACACTCTTTCTTAATTTGAATTTAACTGGATTACACATGAATTACTAATTGCTGTTTCTAGTGACCCATGGTGATGATATGAGCTCTGTATTACAATGACCTGACATTTATTTAGTTTGTATGAGCAGATGATGCAAAGTTTTATCATGAAGTGATTTAAACTCATATTGCCCTTGGTAATGCAACACAGCAATAGTGAAGTCTGCACGTTGGTACAAACATAAAATTTCAAAGAGAATCCATTAAAGGAAAAATCAATTGATTAAATGTAAAATGAAAACAAGCTCTGCAGAGTATTAGGCACTAAATTCTATTCAACCAAGCTTCAAAGTTTGTAATCATCAACTTGAACTACGCAAAACAAGTATTAGTCACACTTCAACTACCGAGTAACTCAGTTTGTATATTACTTGCAATTCAAAAAAATCCTGAGAGTTCCACTAGACACTTATATATGAGCTACAAAACCAGCTAATCTAGAAATCATTTTGTGTAGGAAGGAAGCATTTGCCTGCCTGGTTCTCATATGGAGGGAGTAACACTCCAAAATAGGAAGCAAAGTAAGACAGCATGGACACCACACTGAAGAAGATAAAAACAGAAATTACTTTATGACAAAGTATCTTCCCAACAAGCTGAGAATGTTTCTGAAGAGCTACTAGCAAGTTCAAACAGCATAATCCAACTAAAAAAAGGCACAGATGCCACTGAAGACCAGACTCCACTTAATTTACTTCTGCCCACCACTGGAACATCTGATATAAATCAATAACAAAAATGTTGGCCCTTTCTAGCTTCATTTTCTCCTTCAGGGCATGTTCTGATGGGAGGTGATTTTTTTTTTTTTTTGGAGGTGCTAATTTTTTTCTAAGCTCTTAAAGATTTATTAGGGGAAAAGGGAGTATTGATTTGCAGAAATCCTACTCCCATATTGGAAGAATTTTCCTCCTACTGAAGAAGAATTTACATACGTTACAGAGTTCCTACAGGCTTCATCTTTATCTGATAACCTCTCAAAGGTGTTTCTTTGCTGAACCATTAGATTGACACCATATAAGTGCTGCTTGGGAAATTTTGGACATGTCTACAGATAAATGAGTCCAGGCTCTGGAGGAAATGCTTGCTTGTCTAGAACAGTACGGAGTAAGAAAGGGAGACCAAGTGTCAGGTTTGCAGCCAACTATTAGGGACACATTACGATGTTGCCAAATAATCGAGAGAGCCGTGGAGCAATAACCCAAGGCCTGCTATTGGAAAACAGATTCTGATCTTTGGTATGGAAAAGTGTGTGATCAGACGGTCAGGCTGTACATTTCATTCGCTGTTCATTTTTCTGGCTTCTGTACCAGGAAGAACCACTTGATCCTGCAAGGCTCACATAGGAAACGTGAAGCTGTGTCAGGGAAGGTCTGGGCTGGATATGGAAAAAGCTTTTCACACAAAGCATGGCTGAGCACTGGAACAGGCTCCCCAAAGAAGTGGTCACAGCACCGAGCCTGACAGAGCTCAAGAAGCATTCGGACAACACTCTCAGGCACATGATGTGATTCTTGGAGTGCCCTGCCCAGGACCAGGACCCAATGATCCTGATGGGTCCATTCCAACTCAGCCTATTCTGTGATTCTATAATAACCCTCTTGCACAGACTAATCTGATGCAGCCTGAAACATCTGTAAAGTCTCTGAGGGAGTATTTTCACTTTGCATTCCTAATTCTTGGGTATGTGTGTGTATATACCTTTCTAGTTTCAGATTTCCACCAGCATTCATAAGTGAACATACTTTCAAAAATTATGATTCCTGATGACCTTAATGTCTTTGTATCTGTTAGGGTCCATCAAGATACTCAGAAGACAGGAGAAGCTAGTCTGATTTGAAAAAGACCTGAATATGGGGTAGCTCCTCGAAACCACAGGAACCAATTGTCTGTAAATCCAGCACATTGCCTGCAGCTATGATGCGTTTTCCAGAACAAAGTGTGGCACACCCTGTTCTTGTCTCCTGTAAGTTACACACCAGCTGTTCCCAGAACCCTGTGCTGCAGGTCACCTTTGCCTTCGGTGCTGGCTCAGTGCAGAGCTGCTTGGTGGGAGCACACGTGTGCAGCCTGGGCTGCAGGAGCACAGCTGCTGCCCAATAGGATGGTACATCTCCTCCAAGCTCCAACACGCTTCAGCAGCACCCCAGAGGCCACCTTGCAATCAGCAGCGCTTACTGTGTCTGTCTTGAAGGACATGGCAGCCCCCTTTAAATACTTTCCCACTTTTCAGCACTACAGCCACTCAGCTCCTTCCTGTCGCTGGTAGAGGAGAGCCAATCTTACAGGAATTAGCACTGTTTTTCTGTTAGTCTGCCCTCCAGCCCCCTGGGGAAGGGGAAAGAAATAACCGAGAACCCGTGGGTCACAGATCACTACAGCCACACAGTTTGCCATGCCCATCTGCCTGGTGCCAGAGGACTTGAATTTCTTCCAAGAAAAATGGAAAAAACAAAAAACATACAAGAACTTGCACACTCACTTGCCAGTACCCTTACAGGTACAAGGGTACTTCGCTCCCTTGTCCTCACTCTTCTAAAGATGTCTCCACTGAGTCACGGCTGACAATTTCCAAAATCATCTATTGGTAATGCCGTATCAGTATCACCCATTTCTCATTAAATATTAAGTCCTTAAAATATATTGCTGGCTTCGAAAACTACACACAAAGTGCATATCTCTAAATTGTTTGCAATATTTGAAATATACCCTACAGCCAGAGCTTGAAAATTGCACACAGCTGAAGTCTACCTCTATTATTCATTGGCTTCAATGAGACTATTCATGCAAAAGGTCCGAGGCAGTTTTAGGGCTTTTGGTAATATGTGTGTACATATATCTTTTTACTTTTAAAAATGATGGGGGATTTTGGAACAAGCATGAAGATCATAAAGTGGATAAAGATTTTTTTAAACCACCACCAAAATGCAATCATGCTGGAAGAAGCTGACAAATTTCAGCAGCTCTTTTTCATTAAAGTGCATTACTTTAAACAAAAGCCCCCAAGGCAAGCTCTGTGAGAAGTTTGCCATGATGGGAATATACTCATGTGAAAGAAATATAGCACAGTCTAGCACATTCATAGAAACATCACTTTTAAATATAAGGTCCATTATTCATTATTAAAAGAAATGGATACATATGTGAGAAAAACACCCATCTTGTGGCTACATGCCTGACAGCAGCTTATATTCTTTGCAGAGTACTTTACATCCACAATAAATGTGAAAGAGATGTATTTATCTCGCTTTTAGGATGTTTCTTCAGGTTTATCGCCACCGGGAAATAGCTGCGTCTGTTTCAAGAAGAAAAGAAAGCTGCATTTATCGAGTGACTTAAAGTGCCAGGAAATTCAAAGATGTAGGGATGCTGGACAAGTTGAGGCACAAAGGGCAATGGCTGCTTTACACTGCAGGACACATGGTAGCCCCCGATAATGGTGGGGAATCATCAAGAGCTTGACAAAATACATTTCATAAAATAACGTGGTGTAAGTCTGATTTCATTACAGTCACAGCAGTTTATGATGCAAGGTATTTCCTCAGCATTTTGTGGGGTATTATTTTGGTCTCCTGCTTGAAACTAGCCAGAAAGATAGATGGATATTAATAGCACTGATGCACAAGCAAGTTACCAGAGTGCATCTACTTTAATCGCTGTTGTATTTCTTAACCCTAGCAGGGCACACAAATACTGAAAAACAGTCACTTGTGCCAGAGAATCCATATTTAACCAATACATCAGGTTAAGATTCAAATTTTTCTTCTGCAGTATATTCCCACTGTTAAAATTTACAAATGACAGATGCTCTGAAGTTTTCCACGGTAAAGACATATTAAGGAATGCCATTAACACTTTCTAAGACCTTTCTGGCCCTGAAATTGCACAGATGGCATCTCCTTAAGCCCTGATGGTCCTCTCCAGCTGTGCAGTGAGACAGTGCTTGGAGACTGGTGGCAGCTTTTTGTTTTGGAAGTTTCTCGAAACGTTGAAGTGCGGCAATTGAGTGCCTTGAAGTGTGGCAATTTCAATATGCTGGGGCTTTTTTCCTTCCCTCCCACAATAACAGGAAACACATACCTGGGGAATGGAGAGAGAGTGGAAGGAAACAGAATTTGTTGTGGATTGTATGTTCCCATCTCAGCTGAAATGAAAAGTTAAACAGGAACACATTTTGCTGCACCTGTCACAGTTGATTCTACAGCCTTCAGAGTTTAACTGCTTGGTTGGATTCAGGGTTGAAATCTGGTTGAACTACTCAGAGACTCACTTGCACAAGGTTTACTAAGTGAACACGTACTGGAAGTGAAGTGCATATTGCCTTGCACACAAGACAGAATCAAAGGGCAAGAGTAATCACCAGAACGCCCTGCCTCTGCAATTACCATGCAGAGTTAGGTTTCAGTCCTGGTCTCTCTTAAAATTAGCAGCAGCTTCTGCTCAGGTAGGAGCACCAGACTAGCTTTGGCAGGTGATGCACAGCAGAAGCAAGCTGGTTTCTGGGGGCACGTGAGGCACCAGGTGACTCAAAAGGTAATTCTGAGCCAATGCAGAGAGCCAGAACCTGCTGGGGAAGGCAGCAAGGATACACTTGCTTTGGTAACGTGAATCAGGTTCAACACGTCCATCCACCCTGCCACCTTCCTCTGCTGCATTCAGGAAATGGTGACAGCTTGTTAAGGTGGCCTGTCCAGCATCTGCATTGCTTGGCTTTACAGTGGCCAGGTGCAATCAACACCTCTGTGACCATACAGACCACTGCCTTCTACACCACAGGACCTTCTCTTTCAGGGCTGAATGTGGGATAAGCTCTGGACATTCTTGTTCAGCATGTTTTTTTCCCCAAGATAAGGGCCAGTTGGAGGAGCAAGGTCCTATCGCTGACATCTAGAGAAGTTCTAGCCATGAAGTGGTCCAGTGGAGGAAGATGAGCAACAGGCTGCTTGAAACCTGCACTGGAAGAGGGAGTTTCTCTCTTCTCCCTGGAAAGCAAGAAGTAATTTTTAACCACTTAACTATAACCCCTTCATCACCTTTCTGGGACTCGTAGTCCTTTCTCCACCTTTGCAGTTGTAGCACAAGTGAGAGCCTGGCTTTAGATTTTATTGTGATTTTGGTAGGCTGCCAGCACTTCTTGGAGCACACAAGGCAACAAAGTGAGGTGGCATTTTTAATATCTGATATTGCAGAACAAGTTGGATGTCCTTCTATGGAAAAAGATAAAAAAATAATAACAAAAAGGGGCATTTCCTTAGCCAAAGGGCGTATTTTGTGCTGCATATAATCACTCATTGGAATGGGGAAAAAGACAGGAACTTTTCAAAGGAAAGGCTGCAACCATCTTTTCTAATGGAAAGTTTTAAGCAATTTACAAGTAGGAACTGCTAGCGACTCCCCCATTAAACACGGAAAATAGATCAGTTAACCTGGAAAAAGTGTATAAACCCAACAGGAAAAGTTTCCGAACTGATCTATTTAAACTGAGAGCCATTGATTTCACGCAGGCACTGCTCCTGATTAGAACTGGAAAGCCAAGTTTGCTACAGTGATGTTGTTTTGCTCTTGTGATTTTGAAACAGTGTGAAGGGCAGAGAGACAGAGACTGGGTTTTAATAGGAATTACATCTAAACTCTGCTCATCACTGAAGATAGAATGTAATCATTTAGTACAACTAAGGACACTGGTGAAAAAATTTTAGAAGTCAAAATGTTGCTGAAGTGACAGCTATATCGCCATGAGAACAAAACTGCAGGAACAAAACTCTGCCATAGCTAGATCCTGACACATTAGTAACCTTGAAAAAACCTGTGACAAATGTGCTCAACTCCCTTAACCAAACCAGCAGTAGTTTGATACAGGCTCCAGAAGAAAGGTAGATTTTGAAGTTTCAGTCACTTGTATATTTACAAAGTGCAAAATCAAGGGAGAATATATGTCATAGATTCACAAACCTAAGCATAAACCTGCATGCTACTGCTGTAACTACATTCCATTTCTCATCCTAGTTAGGCTGAACAGGAGCTCTCTTGCCTAACTGAAGAGGAGAAGCCTATTATCCCAAAGCACTGAGAAACAAAAACATTCCCTGTGGCCTGAATCAACTAGGTTCAAGAGATTGCCAAATAGGGAAGCCCGCCAGTCCACACAAATTTTTTCGCTAGCTGACAAGTACGTTGAAATTTGGGACTAGATATCAAGTACATGTTAAGCAAAGGTCCTGCTACCCACAAGCATCTCCACAACAAAATGCAAGGGAATGGGTAGACAAATACATACTTATATCCAGATAACCATATGCAGGAAATCTTGATACAATGTGTTTCACTTTTTCAAGTATCTTGAGTAGACTTTCAGATTAATCAAAGTAACTTCAAATCCCAGAAGGATATTGAACAAAATTAAAATACTTGCAAGTAGCAAGTAAGCAGACAATGAAAGTTATAAACAGATATAAATGACTCACATGCAAAACATATCCAACAATTTCTTCCATGGCATCATGGGTCTTATGGACAATTAAAAAGCAGTGGCTGTACTAGGTCTTGACTTTAGTAACTATTCCGACACTTGTTCACAAATTTATCATAAACAAGAGAATCAACCAATTGGTTGGTATAGGTAAAACACTACAGTTTGGTACAGGACTATTTGAAAAATCATACAAGCATTGCTTCATTGCCAAATAGGAAAGCTGAATTAAGTGCAGGAACCTGTTTTCATTCTGTGAGTTTTCAATACTTTCAATAAAATTTGGTATTGTAAAGGAGAAAATAGCAGGCCTGAAGAGAGTATTGAGGTGAGAAAGTACAACAGATCCTTTAGAGGAAGAGATTTACTATCAAAGTAAACTTGATACAGAGGGAAAAGTGTCTGAGCAAATGAGGATGCACTTCAGCAAGTATGGAGCTGCAGACTATGAAATGTGACAGCTGCATATACATATATATATATATACACACATCTGTATACCTGTGCAGCTGACAAAAGACGTAAGAGAAAACTGGACAGGCAGTAGGTCTTCAGAACAGGATTTCGGCATCATAATGCATGATAAACCGCATGCAAGTCAAGAATATTTTGCTTTTGAGAGAAAGCAAATATCAAAGTGGGATGTATAAACAGGAGTGCTGCTCCTAAGACGGCTGAAGTAAACCCCCTGCTTTGCTCGGAAGCAGTAAGGCTCCCACAGCTGGAGCACTGCAGCCAGGCACAGTATCTACTACAAGAACAACGTAGGCCGACTTGAAGGAATTCAGATGAAAAGAATTATCACCAGAGGTCTCTAAACCTACCCTTGGAGGGAAGTCTGGGAAAAGCAGAGTTGTTTAGTCTAAAAATAAAGATGTCTGAAGGGAGATGCGATAATGATCTTCAAATATAGAAAAGGGCTGCTAGAAAGAGAAAGGAAATAAGCCCTTTTCCATGTGGGCCGAGATTTGTATGTATAGAAACAGGCTGAAACAGCAGCAAGGGAGATTTAGGTTAGACTTCAGGAAGCACTTTCTTCTAGTCGTAAGAATAGCTGACTCCTGGAAGAGTTGGCCTGCAGAGATCTTGTGATCACCATTATTTAAGCCTTTTAAGAACAGCTATATAGACACTTATCAGAAACATATTGGTTGTATCTGCACTGTCTTGGGGCAGGTGGATGGACTGACTGACCTCTACAACATTCCTTGCTTTCAACTTCCACTGTAACTATGAAAAGTAAGTGTGATTGGAATATCAACATGTTTGTTCCTAGCAGAGCATCTCTCTCTTTGAAAATGTATGAGCACTCACTAGACCACTGCTTGGCATCCTCACAGCATCTCCTCTGGGTGTTGGTATACAGATCAAGGCAGCAGGGGGGAGTGCATCAGAACCCACAGACAAGACCTCAGTATGGTTTGCAACAGTGTTTGGTTTCAGTCCTGGAACAGAGAGGACACAAGCTCAGTCTCTCTTCCTCCCCAGGGAACAGGTATTCCGTGTTTGCTCTCCACCATCCAGACCAGAAACAGAGGCACAGCAACCACAGAAGGAGTGGGAGCTGGCCTCTATGCCACACTGCCCAAGAAACATATTCGTCCTTCAATTTTACTGCAGTCTTCACAGAAAAACCAAAAGCAGGAAAATAATATTTTAGAATGTGATTCTTTCTACAAGATAAAAAATACAANCCATTTTCCACTAGATATTTACCCAAACGTCTTTAAAAGCTCTGCATAGATTCTGGACCAGCATTTTCTTCTCTTGTGGGAGTGCAGTAAAACACCAGCTGCTGTTAATGTACCTTGGTGAACAATCACACTCAGCTAATTTTCAGCTATGAATGATTAAGCACTTCATACAGTATGTGAACATAAAGAGCCATTTCCTCACACTTAAAATATATTTGATTTGAGAGCCCAGCGAAGTGAACCCCCCATGCCAGTATAAGGGCAAGCTGCAGAATTAGGCAATTACTCTTATGCATCCGTGATCTTGTGTGACATACAAATTCTACAGGAAAGCCATGACACCCCCTGCACAAACTGATATTCCTGCAACACCGTTCAAAAGCAGACTGCACTGCGTGCTTTTACTCCTGGGCTGCCATGCACATATTACACTTTGCATCTTCCAGAACATCTCTAGAAAACCTGATTTTTTTAAAAGAGGAAACAGTCAAAGTTTGGCAGATGACAATTCTGTAAGCCTTACTCATTACTAGTAATTACTCCTGCAAACTGTTCTATGGAAGTCAGTTTGACCAAAAAAACCCCAAAACCACACCCCCCCCCAAAAAAAAAAAAACAAAAAAACAACCCCAAAAAAACACATTCACTGATCTGACACAGAAATTGCCAAGTCACACTATCATTCTACATGAAGATAACTGCTGTTGCTTTAGCACAGATTTGGACTTGGGTTTTCAGCCTCAAGTTAACCAAAAGCACACTCTTAGAAAGGTTTATTATGGAAAAGATACTTAAAATTCTCCTGATGCTAGAGAAGTCAAATGCCCCTAACTGTCTAGAGAGAGCTCGGCTCTCTACTCCATTAGGTCTTGCTTCCTACGTGAATACATGTTGCTGAACAGGAGTGAGGATTGTGGGTTTGGCCACTAAAAATGTGCTTCCACCAAGAGTGGTTATGTATTTTTCTCCGCTACCAAAAGGTAAGAAAGACGCTGTATGGTTTTAGTGCCGATAAGAATTTCGGAGGTCACACTCCCTGGAAGAGTCCTTGTAGTTATGCAGAGTAGGTGGTCATCCTCACATGAGTGGTTTTTGCTATCCTCCACGCCCAAGAAACTCCTTTGTATGACACACGCAACACAGCTCTAAGAAGCACAGGCTGCCAGGAAATAGCTGTTCTGATTCTGCTCCAGCAAATGGAGGTCTGTACGTATGGTAATAACAATTTACTTTTTATAGAATAATAATAGGCTTGGGCAATTCCTGTGCCAACAGATCAGCGGCTACTGTTTCCACTCAGAGGTTATGAAAGATTCTGCCCTCACCCCTTTCCAATGGCCTCTTGTTCCAGAACAGCTGAGCGTTATTTTTAAGCCATAAAATTGTAGGAGAATGGCTGGGCAGCTATTATTAACAATCATACAGAATTCCGCATAATGTGTGTCTCAGTCCACTTTCTATTCTACCACTTAGCACAGAAAGCACAGACTGAAATAATTTACAGTCAAGTGACATTTTGCATGTATAAAAGATACATCTATTTGAACAAGGTGAGTTCAAATCTGCGGTCTCTGTTCAAAGAAAACTTAAATATAAGTCAATGAGAACAATGTCTGTGAAAACAGGGCCTGCCTGGCTGCTTTCAGAGCATAAGATCAAGTTTATTCTTTCAAAAACTCCTGAGTGTGCAGGACTCAGGAACAGCTCTTTTATCTTCAGGTTCTCCAGTCCCCTGATGATCCACCTGCAGTTACTACTCCAGCTGTCCTTTTCCTGAATATAATGAGTTTTTTCTGCCTTTCTCCAGTTGATTCTCACCTACTTTCTGTTCACTTCTACCTTTTCATGACAGTGATATCCTCCTCCCCTTGTCCATCCTTTTTCACGACACAGGACTTGAGAGCAGGTAAGGAGAGGAACTTGCCATGGTGGCTAGAGGGATAAACTGGCAGAGAGAACAATTTAGGTCCTTTTGGGAAGAGCTACAGCAGCTCCTATTCAGATTTCATGTAGATTTTTTTCTTCCTTTTCAGATTTGTGAAAAGGAAGCCAGAATTGAATCCTTTCCTTCCTCCTTTCAGATTCGACAGGAAATTAGCCGAACAGCTAAACTGCCCACTCTGCAACCCTTCCCCAGCAGGCCGTATGAATGTCTCCAATTGCTACAGTTTGTTAATTGCCACACAGAAGTTATCACATTAATGCAACTTTGATGCCAAGAATAGTTTAAACGAAGTTAAATGAGTAAAGCATGCCTAGTAGTTCCCATTGTTCAGCCCCATAGACAGGCAGTGAGTTGGATAATTGGGCATTCTGACACTTCCAACTCATTTGTTTCATTACACTGTGTTGCTTGCACTCAAATAAACATCTGCAAAAATTGTGAACAAACAGATCTAGGAATTCTTCATGAGGAAAAAGCTGCTGTATTCAGATTGATTATGCACGAAGAACTTGTAGGATTAGGGGGTTTTTTTTGTTTTAGGGATGAGGGTCTTTTCCTCCCAAACGCATGTCACGCAAGAGCAACACAAGCCATTGAAGTCAAAGCCCTGAATATCACACAATGGATATCATATTAGAAGCAGATCCTGAATTTATCCCAACATCACATCCCATTACTATTACGTAGGTGCCTTCCACCCTAACAGGGACACACAGCACTTTGCAGTCAGATTCCCACAGCCAGATTACTGCAGTTCCTGGACTTCCACCACTCCCATGGGTGCCAAGAGATATCCTGCACTTAGAGACAGGCATTCATCCCCTGCCAAATAAAATACACTTCAATGGATATAACTCACCGTTAGCTTTTTCTAGCTTTTTTTCTGGTATAGCTCCCCTGACTTCCACAAATTCTTCCCAGCAGAGAACCGCTCTGACAGCAAGAGTTACAGAATTGTCAGGTTGGGCACCGCTCATTTTTGTGGCCTAACGTGACGCTGGAACCCAGCGCGGACTCTCTCAGTGCCTTCGTGCTGGCGCTACAGGACGTGCCAAAACACATCAAGTCCACTTGTACATCTAGTTCAGTAACCTGCCTCCAGCAGTACCTTCGTGCTTCAGGGGGAGACAAACCTTTTGTACTGTGTATAATGAAAGGAGAATTTCCCCTCCATGGCAAGTCATACAGCAATTTGTGGATACCCTGATGGATGAGAATTGATTAGCAAGACTTGAAAGGTCAGAGGCACGCACAGACCTCATCTGTGATACAAAGGACAGTTTATACTCCATATCGCAGGAAGCATATAGTGAAATTTTCATTGTTGCTGATATAATATGGGACATACTGCAACAGCAGGTTGAATTCTAATGCAGCCTTTTTCATTAAAAATCCCACTAGAGCTACGTTATTCTTCTGAGCCCGCATTTTCAGCCTCTCCCAGTTAGATGGTTGGTTTTTTGAAGGCTACTGAATCTTGATTTATTTGCTAAAATAAATTCACAAAGCTTCACCTTCCTGAGATGTGTCAGTTAGGTGGTTGACCAGGGCCCCTCAAAGTCCTAACATTAGAGCAAGTTAATTTTATTTCTACGTAATCTTACTGAACTTTTCTCCTTTTGAGAAATGTTATTTTCTAGAAATAAAAAGATAAAGCTTCTCTGCATAAATGCTCTCACTTTCTGAAACTCCATTAAGAAGAAGATCAAGCAGGCACCATATTAAATACTGAAATAAAACTGCAGTGCAGCAGTTGACAACACCAAAGCCCAAGATGTTTCCAGTTTGGAAAGAAATAGTTCAGATGTTAACATTTCTACAGAAAAGATTTTCTGTGTTTGAACTAGTCCTTTTCTAACATTATGACCTTGTGAATCTATAGTGGGTTGTGTATTTTCTTTGGTTAGCTGGTTTGGGGTTTTAACTCCATCAAGTTTCACGGCATTTGACATAAACACCATATAAGCAGATTTAAGTTTCTAACCCTCAAGGTTGTAAAGAACCATGTAAACTCGTGAACCTAAAGGTCTGAAATCCATATGGTAAAACAGATTAGAAAAGTTTATACTTTACAGTTTCTAGGAGTTTTGAGTCAATCTCATCTCTTAGGAGCTGAAAGTGTTTTCCTGAATGCGAACATGAGCGAAATACTGAGCAGGGAAATGAGGCACCAAGCAGACTAACAAGTTCCGTACAAGGTAAGTATTTTTGTACCACTGCAGATGCGTGGCACAAGATTTTGGGATGACTGCAAAGAGCGATGGAGGGAGCTGGTGGACCAAATACTTGCTCACCTAGGACTGAAAATA
>VYZQ01043636.1:19585-33330 GCA_013400655.1 Mystacornis crossleyi
TATTTCCTCTGGTCTTCTTTGATCAGAGACCTCTCTCCTCAAAATTCTTTCATAAGTTTTTAGTGGATGTTTATGTGAAAAGGGTACACCTGTCTGTTGACCAAAACATGAGAATTTTGAAGGACATCCTCAATATTATTCAGTCTTCTATGAAGAGATTTTTGCACGCATTTAGGCATTTTGCTAAAAAACATATATTCTACTTTCTTATAGGGATATGTATGTAGTGGAAAATGTCTTTTTATCCAAGCCTTCCTTTGATAACGTTTACTTTTCTGTTCTTTTGCCATTTTACTTCTACTGCTTTTTGACCCTGTGTTCCCCTGCTTAATAATGTGCTAAATGCTTCTGTCTCCCACATCACGTACAATGAGACCCTTCAGTACCATCCTATTAGACACCTTGCATGAATGCCTAGAGATGAACAACACAGGCAGCTGAAAGAGCACACATGCAATTCCAAGACAGAAGTGATGTGTGACAAACTGTCTCCACTCTGCTTACATAATTGTCTGAATCTTGATTTAAGTTTCCCCTGCTGCCAGAAATGAATTATGCCATGGAATTTGTGCTCTTCCTATTTGAACTCTGTATTGTCATTAGTGATGATTTGTGCCAGATATCATTGAAATTATGCATAAAAATATAAATGATCTGCAAAGCAATTACAAGCTTACTGTTCCAGACGATTTTTTGGTCACCCAAAGCTCTCTGTATTTTGAATGAGATTTTCACATGCAGAAAAATAATCCCTGTTTTGATTCCTTGAAATAAATTTCAGGACTTTTCCCCCCCCAATTTATTTATTTTAAATTGAAAAATGGGCAAGTTATTTAGGAGCTCAGTGAATAATAAGTGAATGTGGTGCCCAAGCACCTTAGCAAAGCTGGGCCCGAGAGCAACTGAAGTTGAGTGTACTTGAAATACGTGGCTCTTCCTGGAAGTGGGAATAGGCAGTACTTCAAAACACAGCAAACCTTAACTGCATTTTGATATGTTTTATTTCTATGATGCATTTAATTCAGTAGAAATATGATTGCTAGACCTGATTTTAACCAGGTATCATGTGGGCAGATATTATACAAGTTTCTCAACACGAGATCTGCTAATGCATCTCAGTTTGAATTTGTAAATCTGCCAAGTTTCACTCATTCAGAGAGAGGCTCCCTCATTTGGGATTAATTTTAAGACTCTCTTAAAAAGTGTCTCCACTTGTGATGAAACATTTTGCTGTGTGTGAATGAGATGTATAAAACCTCATTCTAAAGGCCAAATTCCTCTCTGGTGTAACTTCCAGGGAATTTCATGACACTTTGAAATCTTCCTCATTCAGATGATCACAGCTCAAGAAGTGTGAACACTTCTTCAACTTGATCCCTGTGCATTTTGCACAGAGTGCCAGTCATATGGTGGTTTTCTGAAATGTTCATTTGGAGTGAGAGATGAGCCAGTCACAGATCATTTTAATTTTAGCCTAAGCCAGGATGAAAACTCTACTGATGAGGTGAATTTGACATACAGCTTAGCTATTCATACATAAGAATAATATACACTTTACAACTTACATTAACACACTTAAAAGAGTAAAACTTCCCATTCTTCTTTGTTCCTTTCTCCAAAATAAGCATACTAAGAAAGCAATGAAAGTAAGTAGCTAGTGGAAGGAGCTGCCACTGGTGTAAAGCCATTATATAAATATCATAACTAAGACATCCACCTGCCTTTTTGGACACAATAAGTGATCAGCAGCAAAAACAAACAGAAAACAAAAATAAAAAAAGAAGCCCCAAAAAAGTCATGTTTGCTGATAATATTATTCAAGACTAAAGATTCCTTTCGTCTTCCGTGTGATACTAAAAAACTCTCAGGCTGATAAAATCAACAAGGACAGGGCAATTGTCATTGCTCATTTTATGACCTGCGGCATTGCTCCAGTGCCTCAGACTGCCTTGGCACCATTAGTCCCTAGACTGCTTCTGCTGATCTTAAAGGGGCTTTTGTTGGTAATCAGTACAGACTCTGGAATCCCAGGACACCACTGCTAGTTATGCTGAGCTAAAATCATAAGGAGTGCAAGCCATAACAAGCACCAAGGCCTGTGCTGACCCTTAGCAGCTGTTTACATCCAATCATAACTGAGCAAATGACTTTCCAAACGAAAAAGCATGTTTTTGGAACTGACAATAAATCAATCTTTAAAGAATGAGAAATACTTATTAGTTTTATTCTCTGCTAGGTTGTAAAAAAACCAAATAAGAACCCCTGCCTTAGAGCCAGACGGCTTTCACATATATAGAGAGATTTAAAGGGGCTGCACATCAAAAGGGGGCATTCTTAATAGTGCTCACATGACAGAAGAACACCAGTGCATTTCTGAAAGTGATACTCTCCAGTTTAATGAAAGGTAACTTACAAAAAACCAACTAAATTGCCGCCAAATCTCTGGCAATTAGTAAAAATAAAACTTTTAGTTCTTAACAGGGCAAAGGAATAATAAATAACATAATTCTGATAGTGTGAATTTCAGAGTCAGGGATAACGTGACAAAGCTGTTCCTACTTCAAAAAGTTTGAAGGTAATTAATAACAGAAGGGATTTTTATAGCTGCAGGCAAGAGAAGGTAACAGTGCCTGTATGAAGGGAGAGAGGACATGCTTCTTCAGTGCCAAAAACCCTGAGCCGTTCTGCTCCCTGCACCTCCGGGAATCCTTGGTGGTAATTTGGTACCTGTGCCTGGCCCAGTCTTCAACGCATCCTTCCTGAGCTGATGCACCAAGGGTGATTCTGGTGGGTGAGGAAGTGAGTGGACAGTTATGTATGACACCCTGCTGATGGTAACCTGTTGCAGTGGTGTCTCTGCAACCTTTCCCTGCGAGACAGCCTTGGCCTGTGGAAGAATCAAGGAGATGATATTTGATAGATGTTTTCAGATTTTATTCTCCCAGCCGCACATGGCCGGAGCCTGGCAGGGACTCCGACAGCGACCTGCCCCTAGAACAGGTCTAGAACAACTTCCCTGGAGTGCCGTGAACACCCCCTTAAGTACAGGATTCCCGCGGGCTACATTCAAACTGACCAATAGGGGACAGGATTTTGGGTACACATGACTAAGGGGACAGAGAGAAACCCCGTGCCCCACGCATCCACTTATGCCCACCTCCCCCAGGGGGAGCACCTCTTCAGTAATCCTTTCCTGCCGGACCTTATATTTGCAGTAATAGCTACTTTTCTCCTCTTTCTCTTTCTCTGCACCAGCTTTGTAATTTAATGGAGCCTATCAGGAGCAGAGTGGAGGCAGGATTCACCTGTCTGAACTGGGTGTTTACATCTGAGCTGGCCGTCTTTCTGAGAACAATTTGTCTCACCTTCAAGATGACAACCAATTCAAATGAGCTACACAACAGAATTACCTTTTGCTGACCTTAAAGGGAACTGGTGGCACCTATCCCAGGCAGAGAGGTCCGTATGGCAGACATCTTGAACTTAGGTGAAAAAAACCCCTCTAAGAGCCATCCTCATATTTTCCTTTTGTTGATTATGAATCCTGGGTCAGGAAAAGGTTGAAAATATTAGCCCAAGATGAGCAATATCATGTTTGTAGCCATGGTGTTGTTTTGAACTTTTGCAGACAACTACCACACCCCTCTGAGGTTTTCTTCATAACATACCAACTGCTGTGAGATTGGCACAACAGGGTAATATTAATAGAAGAAATCTGGTTTGAATAACCTTAAAGTCAGTGTTCTTGTAAATCTAATAAGTACTTGGATATTGATGTGCTAGTCCCCATCTGCAGAATTTAAAAATCTGAAATTCATTTAAGTCTTATAATTAATAAACAAAAATCCTCAGACATTATTAGTTACACTATATTTTTATGGTGCTATCCCTAAAAGGATATTAAAGTTCTTCGAACTTGGCCAGGTCCTCTACTATAATGTTGTAAGAGGAATGTTTTTCATCGCCATTCTACAGAGAAACCAAAGAAATTACTGATACAGGCCAAACTTTGAAATGCTTGGATATTTCCTAAGGACCATTCTTGTGCTGCTGGTAGGGCATGAAAAGATGAGAGATACCGTGACAGTGGTACAGAAAGAGCAGCCCAGTCTGTAGGTTCAATGCCGGGGACAAGAATGTATGGTCCAAGCTTGTAGCTGGAATCTGAGCATGCGAAACTCATTCAGAGATGAATTAGCAGGTGCTTTGGGAGAGCCATTTAACAAAGCAGCCATGAAATGTGTGCTGGCCTGAACTGGCTGGTAGAAGAGGTGAGGCAGAGGCAGGGAGGAACACTGGAGACTCCAGTGGAGTCAGTGAGGAGAGTGGACACATTTGCTTTCTTCCTGGCACAATTTGCTATGGCCACTGCCAGGTGCCCAGTAATAATTAGGATATGCTAATTGGCAAATGAAGTATGCTAATAAGCAGATGAAACAGATGCTAATAAGATTGGCAGGAGCACAGTTTCCCTGCCAGTCGTGTAGCAAAAAACAATAAGAAGGTGAGGGTATGGGGAGGTGCCCAGCTGACCTCTCAGAAGGCCTTTGTTCCCAAAAGCAAGATAGTAATTTAGAGGGGTGTGTGTGTGGGAGCTGTTGTGCTGCCCTGCAGTAACCTGCATCCCTCTCATCAGGAGTCTGTCCGCAGAATAAATGTGTTGTCTCTGACAGGGATGAGCACCTCTCTTCTGCCCAAGGTAACTGGCTGGGAAAAGTCAGACACATGGTGGCCATAGGAATATTTGGTATTCCAATTAAACTATTCAGGAAACACAAGGGGTCAAGTGGTTTATTCCAGTCATTTGTGCTATTATATGCGTGCAGTGTGGGGACTGAACTCTCCCAACATGAAAAACATTAATGGTCACAAACGGCTATTTCTTAAGAACTTTCCAAATTTTTTTGAGTGTTAGACTGGAGACCCTTGTGGAGAGCCAAAGACAGATTTGAGAGACACAAACAGGTAAGGCAAGTGAGAGGTACTGCAGAACTGTCATTTGACTTTGACAATACCTGTTGATACTTTCTTCCTTAAAAAATCCCAACCCATCAAAATAGTCTGTGAGGCCCAACAGCTTACCTTTGGGTATATTAGAAAATCTCCTAACACACACAGGATTTTCCTATTTGATATTTTCTTACATTTTGTAGAACCAACAGAAAAACTACAGGTTTACTTTAGGACTGTCGCGGGGTTTCTTTGCCCGGAGCTGTCCCTGCGGTGACCCGGCTCCCTGTTCCCCGCCGACACCGGGGCAGGTAGGGTTCAGTCTGCAAGGCAGACCTGGCCGATCCTGTGGGATCTTTTCCTGTCCCGTGGACCCGCTCTCGAGCTTGGCACACAGGCAAGTAGGTGACGAAGACAAGGAGAAAAGGGGGACTCTGTGAGGGGATATCCAACTGAGTTTATTAGAGACCCTTGCTGGACCTCCTCAGCCCACGGAAATCCACCTCAGCAAAGCCCTAGGCAAGGCATGAACAGTCTTTTTTATTGAGGGGAGGGGAAAGGGGCAGGAGGGTAGGAAGATCCAATGGGAAAGATTCAGGGGGGGAGGGGGTGACCCGAGGGGTGAGGGACATCCCTAGGATCCAATCCTCCAGAGAGGGTGGGGGATTCCCCAAGATACGGCCAATCACTCGACGCCCAGCCCAGGGCTTTCTAGAGGCTAGGCTGGGCCCTGAGAAGACAGGCATGTCTCCCGGGGAGGGGAGAAGGCAAAGGATAGGCTTGAGGGGAGGAGCAAACTGGGTACAAACCATCCGGGGATAATGAAAAGGGGTACATGGATTGAACCAACTGGGACAAAACACATAAACTAAACATGAAATATAGAGCATGACCATAAGACACCACTATATAGGACCTCTGGAGTCAGGCCTTTTCTTAGGATCATTGAGGATTTGGGAGGCTGTTGGAATTCATGTTCTAAATCTCTCTTATCTTTTATGAAGGCATCTGCATATTTTGCTGTTCTGAATTTCTGTTCACACCTTTGGATTTCACCTGCAAAAGTTCTTAAGGTCTTAATAAAGACTTTAATGCTTGGTTAGGTCATTCAGGCCTAACATAGGAATTTTTCAAAAGTGCATTCAGATACTCCTGCCAAATTCCAGAACCAGCCGGAACCTCTAGGAACATCCTTGTTTGAATGGAGAGGCCCCCAGAGCCCAGAATCATGCTTTTCTACGTTTTCAGACCTGACTTGATCTTGTCAGGCTCATCAGTTACTATCATGCTCCTGCTTCACCCTAATCAGCTGCCAGAGAGTGTTATTTTCCTGTCTCAGTTCCCTTGAGCACTTGAGCTGTTTGATAGCTCTCTTGAAGAGAGCTTTTAACAGAACACAGTGGTAGCTACTGCTTTCTTTAAAAAACCAAGTGAAAGAGGAAATGGTAGGGATCTGATTGTGAAATGGTGAGGACCAATAAAATTTGACGATCCTCTTCTTTTCCCTATGGGAACATCTACTTCTGAGAAAAATACCCCAATCACCAAATTATGGAGTTTGGGAAAGCAATCTTCATTCCAACTCTTGAACAAAAAATTAATTTTAAAAGTGAGAGGGAATAAATTGGCACTGGAGTCTTAAAGAAATTCTATGCCTTGAAAGACAGTCCAGCACATTTCAACACCCCTGTGTGGACTTCACAGCGGACAGCCTCTAGCGGCTGTAGATACACACGTGCATTACGCATCCCATCACTTTAGTCAGTGCTCAAAAAATAAACACTGTGATGCCGAAAAAGACCATCACTGATTTTAGCCTCAAATATTTTAGGAATGTGAGAGCTGTTGCCGGCTGTTGGCCCTGAATTTTCCTTAGCTGTTTTGGAATCCCACCTTTTCGTGTGGCGTAGTATGTATGGTTCTTGCATGCTTCCCTCTGGGATTTATATCAGATTTTGAACTACCCCTGGTGAAGACCATGGATTGACAAATGTTTGTGAAGTGCTTACTGTGTTGAGTTTCCGTCAGAACTGATTCTATCTAAGTAAGATTATGCAAGGGTAGGTGCTATCAGTTACTGAATTCTGAAGAAGGAGCTGATAACTTGTAACCTCCTTCCAGCTGAGGAGTTTGAGGGTCTTGCAAGATATATATGATTGCTAATGGTCCAGGAGACAGTGACAGCTTCAGTGGGATAAGCAGGATTTAAACTGGTGGAGTAGCAGTGGGACTGTAGAACACATCTTTCTACTTACGATTTTAAATGTGATTTTGGTTCACCTACTAATATTTCTCCTTTTGTTTTCTCTCTGTTTTACTTGTAGAAATTGAGTAGTTGGTAAACTGCTTTCTGGATATGTCAGGTGGTTGACAAAAGTGAGGCTCCAGGTGAACTAAATGTAAAAATTCAGTGGCTTTGGTTTAATGAAAACATTGAGAATTCGAATATGTTTCCATATCACTCGGACTTTGATTTGAATAGCGTGGAGGTTTTTTTGAATCTGTATTATATTGATCAGTTAAAGTGGCAATGGATGTTTCCTGTGAGTTACAAAAGTGCATTTGGCTGGCTCTTATTGGATATTGCCTCACCATCAGGGTCTGACAGGGCTGAATGGTGTGATGAAGTGGCTTTGGAGAAGAGCAGGAGGGGCTGAGCGCTCCACAGTAATGCTCTCATCCTGGGACCAAGCCCAGGATGCCCACCCAGGG
The DNA here is from genome assembly GCA_013400655.1 of Mystacornis crossleyi. Classification (NCBI taxonomy): domain Eukaryota; kingdom Metazoa; phylum Chordata; class Aves; order Passeriformes; family Timaliidae; genus Mystacornis; species Mystacornis crossleyi. The sequence goes on from VYZQ01043636.1 coordinate 27,248, forward strand.
ATGATGCCACTGTCTCTTGTGACAAAACCAGCACCAGAAAAAGTGCTGGAAGCTGTATTTTTCTTTCTTTAGGAACTGAGCCTGCTTGCTACCTTTGGCAGTAGGGCTCGCAAATATGGACATGGAGGTGGACCAAAGGAGACTTACGCAACTTTCAGGAAGTCAAAGGCAAAGTGAAAAAGAATGTAATTTACTCAGACTTCTTTAATTTCTGCTGGGGGTCTTTATTCTTATGCCCATCATATCTAGGTAATAAACACTGTTCTCTGTTGCATTCAGTCACGATCTTTTTCTTGTAAAGTAATGAACTATGTGAACGAGCTTGAAGAGAAATTTTAAAATATTAAAAGCTGTCCTTCTTCTCAAATCTAGCTCTTATGTTAGTTGTTTACATACATAATTTAATAACATGCATATATTTTTTATATATTATTCTGACAGTAGTAAATGAAACCAGATTCAGGAAAAATATTCTGGTACATGGAATCTCAAAATACACATTTGCATTGGTAAGGTACTAGTGTATATTTTGTAGGGCTTATATTGCTACTCGTTGTGGTTAGTGGTTAGTATGACTATCATGTTTTTGCAGTATTACGTATCCGAGAAAATGTAATTTTTTTCTATTCCTTTTAAAATCAAATTACAATGTGACATTCAATAAAATATCTTTTGTGCAGCTAATAAAAATGAGATCCCATCTCACTGCTTTGACAAATAAACCACACAAGTCAAAATACTGCCTCTGATACAGTTTATAGCTTAAGCTTTCATGTCAGCCTTTCCTATAAAAAAGCCCCATTATTTATTAATAGCCTTCTATGTCTTAAAAGTTTCTTTTTCTTGTGTGGAGAAAAAATAATTTGCCTTTTAATGGGGTGTCAGATTTGTTTTCCAAACCTTCTAAAAGGTTATCGTTGTTACATATGGACAAGTGCTTTTTTCAGAATCAATGTAAACTCTGTTACCAGGGTAATTTACTGCAGTCCCCTGGTAGCTGTACGGAAAACTTAATTTCACCATTTTGCAAAGTGGAGGGGTGGGACTCTTTCCTTGTGGTTAACTATTTTCACATGGAGTGAAAAGAAAATGCATGCTTCTAGCACATACTAAATAACTGATGGGCTCTTACCCTCTGTTTGAGTTCAGGGCACACTGGCAGTCTGGTAGGGTTCATGGCACAGAGGGATGACTGACCCAATTAGATATACCATAAAACCTTTCGGCAATTAACTCCCAACGAACCAAAAGATTCAGGCTGATACTAAGAGTGGATAATAAAAGCTTGTTAAATTTCTGTCCATTACCTGCAGACATGCACACACATGAGCCACATTTTTGATGACAGAGAAGTCTGTATGGAGGGAAGATTATTCTATGAAAGATCCAGAGGTGTCAGCTTTGAGTCTGTCTTGAAGTCTGAGTTGAGAAATGACATGAAACACAAGCAAATATCAAGTTCAGGATTGTGCACTTAATTAGAGCTTGAATTAGCAGCTGCAATACTTTATTTTGAAAAAGGCAATAATAGCAGTATTTTTTCTCTAATAAACACTACCTAAAAAAACCTCAAAACCCAGAAATCACTATGACCCGAACAACATTTTAAAATTAAATTTATTATCTTTTATTAGTAATTTCTATTAACTTGTTCAATAGCCTAATGTATTTGGAGGTGCTGCCTACATCTGCACACTGAAGAGTGGGTTTCACAAAAGGCATCAGCTCTTTGAATGTGACAATTCATCATTTTTCCACCCCCACTGGTGACTGTTCACCAGACTGAAGACAATTCACTACATCTGTGCTGTGCTTAAGAGGAAGCAAGCTACTGATCTCTGCTACCAAACCAAACTGAGGAACAGATGACTCTAGAAATACTGAATTTTGAAGCTCGTACTTGTTCTACACAGGGGAGGGATATGGAACAATTGGCATAACAAAATAGCTGTTTTCATAAGGTAGAATGGAAAGGGGAATACAGATGATGGATAAATCTCATGTCACTTCAGATGCTGGTAATCTCATGTTCATGCAGTGTTGACAGAGCCCAGATGGATTTTCCCATGGCATGTTGCACACATGCTGTTCATAGATGAGCATGATAATTCAAAGACTTCAATTCATCAATTAAATTTTAGAATAACTGTCTGATACACTAAGTAGGGGGAAAAAAGTCCAAAACCAAGCAGTCTGAACTTGAATTATGAACTTAAATAAATAGTATTATACACCTTGGTAAATTTGTGGATGAGATTGCATAGCCTCCATTGGCTGGGAAATAAGGTACTGAATTCAGTGATCCATTGTGTCCTATGAGGAGTATGTATTTTATGAGGAATTCTCCCATAGGAAGTTTTCAGTAAGGTGTCATTTTCATATTAAAGAAAGGCTTTGTCACACTGTCCTGGACCATTTTCAAATACGAGGTTTTGAAATGAAATGTGGGATCCAACATCCTCAACACTTGTCTGGCTGTGCTCTGGCTGTGGTGGAGAAATACCACCCACTTACACGCTGAAACCTTCTGAAAAACCTGCTGATGTTCACTTTTCAGCAGGCTCAGTCTGCAACTCTTCTCCCTCAGGACATCCTAAATGTAAGGCGGATTTTTGTGTCTAATTACGTTGGAACTTTGATTTCCAAGATCAGGAACACATTTTTGGGAGTATGTTTGCCCCACTGCCTTCACACCCATGTGGTTACGAGTCACTATCACAGATTATTTATTATTACCACGGACAGGAGAAGGAAAGATGGGCCACATGTCATTCCTCCAGCTCATCTCTGGAAGCTTGACTTCTGGTCTCTGTTTCTTTCATGCTATATGAATCTACAAGGCATACTTCAGAGTACAGCTATTCCATGAAGTTAAAACTAATCTTGGCAGTGTAGCTGAATAAGCCTAGACATGGTAGAGGAAAGCTTGAGCTATATGCATTCACAGATAAACTACTTCATCTAGCTCTTGTAGAGACTGCTTGGATGTTTGTACTTTGCATTATAACTTGAGTTTGCTGCCAGAGAAATGACTGTGCATTAGGCCTCAGGGTATGAAGCTGTATTATAGTCAAAAAGCAGAATTTTGGCATGGGAAGGCTGTCTGACTGCTCAGTGTTGTTGCAGTAGCAAGGTGATGATGCAAAAGCATGTCCTTCAGTTGCTGGACAAAACACCTGGAATCACTGCAGACCTTGGGTCTTCCTTGTGGTAGATATCCTAAGTGCATAAGATCTTGGCATAAAACAAAAACAAATCAAACCTCTTTCCACATGGTTTACTTGTACCATTCAGCTGTGACATGGACATGTTCATAGTTTCTTTCCTAGAATAATTTTATAAGCTATTTGTTGTTGGAGTCTGGACTTGTTGCTCTTCCTTACAATAAAGTGAGCTAATGTGTGACTGTGTCAAGCCCAGAAAAGTAAAAGTCTTTGTTCACCGGTTTCTTCTTCTCCTCCGCATGGTTCAGGTACTACTGCAAAACTAAAAGCCACTGTGGGACAGAGGTACTGAAGAGTAAGTCTTTCTCTGGACCAGAGCTATCCCACAGGCACTCCTGTCAGGCACAGGAGCTGTGAGGGGATGAAGTATGCTTGACTCCCCCATGGCCCCTGCCTGTTCAGACTGATGAGACAGTAGGACTTTCTGTATGCTGATGGAAATTTTCAAATAACTTAGTCTCTGAAAAAAAATTGTTTTCCACTGAATATTAACAAACAGATTTTTACAAAACTGAATCATTTGTTTAAAAACACATAGATTTTCAGATGGTGGCAAAAGATGAGTTCCCAGCTGAGATGGCACTTCCTGACAAGTACGATATTGCTCTACCAAAGCAGAGGGCTTGTCTGTCATACGGTTGTAATAATTATTTTAACACAGTGAGCTTTATTTTTTTTTTTTTGTTCAGAAACTCTTCATCTTTAGAAATGATCCTTAAAATTCTAAATGTTATTACTACTCCTTCTTTCACACTGTGGCAGTCATACAACATGAAATATTTTTGCTTGGACTATTAGAATTTGGCAAAGTTACAATATCTGAAAATTAGGTCTTATAAAGGGAAGTATTAAATAACTATAACTCACTAAGCAGCTCCTTCTGCATAAGCTCAAAAATATAGATGTAAAAGCAGGAAAGTTCTCCTCCAATACAGCACCACGTTTCCATGTGATTGTACTTTTTATCTGAGCTTACGTCAGGGCAATGAATTCATTGGAAGGTCAAGTGACCCACCCAAGGTCTCTGACTGGCAGCCAGTGACCGAGTCACTATCACTGTCCATGGAAGTTCCCAGCTCTGAGCGAAGTACAAGGTAAGTGACACAAAGGTACATCTTCTCTCAGTTTCCATTATGTTTCTAATCTCTCTTCACTACAGTAATGAATGATAATGAGTTGCAATCTTTTCTCTGGGTTGTTCTTGCAGCTGCAACGGTGACACTTATTGTTACAATAAAGATATAAGTGGAGAAAAAAATTGTGCTAAGTGGTATTATGAATAAGTAAACCTAAATAACTTAACATGAACAGCGGTTACAATAACTTGCTAGAATGGACAGTCTTATTCAATGTGTCCATGTCAGGCAGGTCACCCTCTCCTTCATCTGGAATTGAAAATACCGTGCAAAAAATAGACATGATTCAGGAAGTTCTATTTTATGTAAGCAAACCTTACTAACGGAAGGATGGGCAAGGACAGGTACATAATTGACCTGATATTTACTACACAAAACCAGAAACTCAGTTAACCTGGCACTGGGGATCAAGCTCCTGTCTGCAGTTGCACTTTGGTGCTATAATATTAAGCATTTCAGACTCACAGGAAACCAGTTTTCAAAATTGCTAGTAACTTAGGTCAGTTTTTTTAAAAGAACTCAACACTCAGCAAAATTTCTTCAGAAGGCAACAGATTTTCAAACCTGCTCCACACTCAGTGTCTCCTACTTGGAAGACTGACTTACGGGGGTTTTTGGGTAGTGCACCCTTTATCAAGGTCTGATTGAGAACACTGTGCACTTTGTCCTAAAAGAAAGGGAGTGAGAAGGAAGCAGGAAATAGTCTTCAGCTTCCCTGTCTCTTTTTCTTACTCTGCATCCTTCTCTTGACCCTCACATCTTCTTCCTCTGATACTGTACTTGCGTCTTCAGCACAGTTCCAACCAGAAAGAAATAGCAGCTCTGAGCTGGAGCTGGAAAATACCATGGCAGAAGAGTGCGTTAGGGATAGTTTTGGGAAGAGGTGGATAAAAGACTGCAGTCAGCAAAGCTGATCCCCCCTGGTGTTAGTCTCGAGGCATGTCCTATCCCTGTGTTCTTGTAACAGTATTAGCCAAGTTGGCAGCTGGTGAAAATTCAATAGGAATAGAATCCTTTGTGTATTTTAGCAGGAGAATATTCCATATGTTTGATGCTATCCGCTTAATCATTTTATGCGATGTTCATGTTCTTGCTTTTCCTTGGTCTGCTGAAATCCTACACCTTGTGTTTTTTCAATCAGTTGTAAGTATACCTGTTCATATGTGCATGTGCACACAGTTCACCATAATTAGTTAATTATACTATATCAGATCAATTTTTTCTCCCATCCCAAATTTATGAGTTACATTGTCATCATCCCTCTAATATCTTATTTTGGTAAGTCATCTACTGTTTTCTTTTCTATGTAAAATTAGCATCTGATTCCTATAAGACCATAAATACAGAACCACTGATAAGCATAACTAGTCCTGTAAGGAATCGTGAATCTGACTGGATGCTTAGAAGTCCTGGGGATAAAGGAAAGAAGTAGCTGAAACATGGCAGGGGAGTCTGCACTGTCTGTAAACCTTGGAACTGCCAAAATATGTGATGTGTGTGATGGGGTAAGGTGCAAGTTGGTTGTTTATGTTTATGCAACTCCTCCCATCTCTGCTGTCACTAAATCCACCCTCTTCCTAAAAAACATGCACTAACTTGCAGATCTAACATTTTATCGTGACTTTGGTTTAGCTGTTTTGCTAGTTCCTTCTGTGAATTGCCATTTCTGCTGGAGAATAGAGGGAGAGGTATTATATTAAAATAATATTTTTTTTTTATATTT
>VYZQ01043636.1:33405-46025 GCA_013400655.1 Mystacornis crossleyi
TGTTTAAAAGAACAATTTTTTACAGTCACTATTTTTCTCCTTTAGTTTAGGTTAATAAAAAAAGTTTAAAATGTTTCTAAGATTTTTAACCTTTAGTTTGATAAAGTCTGGTTTATGAAGTAGAATTTTTCAGTGGCTCATTAAGGTAATTCCATTTAGCACTCTTGGTTTAAAGCACACTGAAATCTTTGAAATACCCATTCCCTCTCTCTGTCCATTCATGTTATAAAGCTTTAACTCTTATGAAATACCTTTAAAATCTTTGCTGGTTTTGCTTTTGGTGGTGTCATTCATATCAGGGAGAATCCCACCAAAGTGGCCCTACCGGTGAATCATGACCCTTAGAAGAGAGCCATGGTGAGAGTAGAATTGCTCTTTTCCACACTTGAAATGCTTATCACCTCTGTTCTGCTGTGGTGTTTCAAACCTTAGAGAAAAGGATCATGAAGGTTCTGCTCTCTTAGGACAGCTTCTGCTCTTAGGATCGTAAGCAGCAAGCAGAACTGTCTAAATAATCCATTGATTGAATTGTTATTGTTTCTGTGGATAATCTGTATAGCAGCTTCTGGGTTTCTTGAAGATGTTTGTTATTCTAAGTAGATTCGTGCTACCCTGAAATATTTCTGGTCCTGCAGATTTGTTTTGAGTATTTGATACATGAGGCTGGACCTTTGCTGGTTAATTTATCAGCTACATCACACAATATTGTCTCTGTTTCTATCTGGAATGAGCATAATTCTTCAAATTGTGTATCTGCTGGGAATACAATGTTTCTGAATTCACAGTTTGTATTCTATGAGTATACTGTAGTATTCATTTAACATTAATTTTCCATGAATGTTTCATGTACCTTGTACTGGTTAATAACATGAAGAGACTTTATGTATCCAAAACACTTCTTGTGGTGTATTTGGGGAATTTAAAAGCTGTTTTTGCTACCCTTCACTAGTAGTTTGCAAACAGAATTTTTCAAGTTGCTTCCAAACTCCTCTCTTGGAACCTGTTCTGCATCCTTCACAGGTCACTATAATGTTGCTCTGAAAATTCCTATTTAAACTGAAATATCTTCTGAAAGTTGATGCAAAAAGAACACTAAACCCACATTCTCCTCTATTTTGCAAGGTATTGCCCAGCTAGGGTCAATAATTAGGAGATTACTTGCTTATTCTAACAAAAATGTGGTGAGAAAAATAAATCATGGATTTTTATGTGAATCCTGCTTCTGGCTCTTTCCAGGGAGGATTTCTGTTTTTCTTCCAACATGCTGGATATGTTCATTTAGCTTCTACCTACAAATATTAAGAGACATAAAACAAGAAATTTCCTCTGTCTATGTCTGCATTTAAGATCCACTCCCTTATTTTTTTCTCTCTTTTCTCTTCCCTTACAGGAGTTTTTCCCTTTCCTATGGTCATATGGGTACAAAGGGCTCAAGAGGGACAGCTTTCCTCTCTTATTAAATTTAAGCAGCAATAGCAGCTGGATGTTGGGCTGGCAATGCAGGAAGTGGCTGTCCATCCCCCTCCCTCCCTATCAGCCCCCGGTACCAGGCAAGTGCCCTGAGATACTGCACACTTGTGGAGGAGGGGTAGGTTGAACCATTACCCTATTACAGAGTCACTGAAGCACCTGTGGAAGTGCAGTATGGAGAGCTGGATAATCATAAGTCTTACAACACTTCCAGATTTTAATCATGATATACTTGCTTGTAAAGATAACTTCAATAGGGCTGCACATTATTCATTTTTAGGGAAGTCTGGCGGCTGCGGAAATCCTAAATCACAGCATTTGCTTCCTGCTTGATGCTAATTTGGGTCAGTTCCAGCCCACGGAGTTCCTTTTCTGTTGTGTCATTTCATTACACATTTACCCACACTTCTCAGCTTGTAGGAGCCTTGATATATGGCCTCTTAATCTAATACTGATCTATTAAAAAGTACACTCAGTATTTTAAAGTGTTAGACAACAGATGGAATTGACAGTTTTAATAGGTAGCAACTAACATCATCTCCCAATCTACACCTCTGTATTGGATTTCAAGCAACTGATATCACTGTGGACATGTGCAGATATGGAGCTTGCATTTAAAGGCAGAAATTCAATCAATAGTCTGTCTCTCAACAGAGCTTACTAGATTATATCAGTTAGAAGTGACCATCTGGCCTAATCTTGGGAGTTCTGAGATATCATGTAGATCTTTTTCACTAATGTCATTTTTATTTGGTTAACATTAATAAACTGTAGCAAACATTGCAAATCTTGCAATCTGAAGCTGTAACTCAATTTTTGCCTTTTACATGAGACAAGTCAAACATCTGCTTCTCTAGGGGGAATGTGTGTGAGAGCCAGCAAAAGAAAGATGCGATCACTGTGAAGATTTTACTGTCTTTCTAGGTGTTGTGAAATGATGGAAAGTGTCAGTCTTTTTTATTTAGTAAAAGAAGAGTGTGTTACTAAAGGGTATCCAACAACTAAAGTGATTATTTCTATGAATACGAAATATGGAGGGAAATATGTAGATAGCATTCTGGGGGGGGATTAAAATTTCAGAGTATTCTATGACTGCGATAAAAGAAGAATGTACATTACATATTCATCTACCAGATTTATGCCACAAATAAAGTCTAACTTTTAATCTGGTAGAGTCAATATATATCAAATATTTGTGAAGAGTCGTTTAATGCTGTCACAGCCAGAATGTATAAACTCTGAAAAGCCTTTTTTAATACCAGAGTCAAGAACATTCTCTTCTGGTTCTTTGCTCCTTTAAATTTAATTTCAAATTCTAGTTTGTGTTTGACTGAACACCAGCACTATTAGAAGTTCAGAAATGTTCTGTTCACAAAAAAGGAAAATAAATGTCAGTGTCCAAGGTCTAATTAAAACTTTGTACTTGTAAGTGGCACAATAGTGAATCAATTATGAAATTTATTGTCATTGGATTTTGATCTTGCAAAATAAAAATCAGGAGTGATTCCTAAATGGGCCTGATGTAATCAAATCCCTTGAAATTCTGGAGACTCTTCTTCTTTTTTGCCTTTGTTTCATTGTTGATCAATTGAAATTTTAAAAATTTCAAACAGTGAAGGGCTACATAATGAAAGCCCATAGGTGGGGGCGGGGAGAAGCAAGACAGGCAACATTGCTAAAAACAAACAATGTCAGAAGAAATTGGGAGAGAATATTTGGGAGCTTCATTAGAGTGGCAGCCCTCAGAGCATCCTGTTGTAGGATGCTTGGGACCCAGAAACCAAAGACATATGTCATCTTGACATTGGTAGTCAGAACAGTGAGAATCTGGGCAAGGGATTTTGGCCTAGTTGCCCTCATTTCTCCATCCAAAATTGATGAGAATGATTGCTACTTGCCTTTTTTTTCCAGAAACTCTTTTATCATTTAATGCTTTCTAAGGATCCAGGCTGTGTTGCTATCACAAAGTGTTTCACTTTGAAAATGGAACCAGCTGACTTTGAAAAAAAAAACAAACCTACTTTGCCTCCCCCAGAACAATATCTGGAACACAGAAAAGCCCCTAAATCCCTAAAATAGTAGTAGAGAGTAGAATTTCAGTGTTGTTATTGTAAAAATATTCCAAAACTGCGGTGAAAATAGAATGTGGAGAAACTGCAGAATCATGGAACAGTACACCTTACAAGTTAAATGCTTTTTTTTTTTTGAAAGAACAAAATTTTGGTAAAAACTGCCCCTAAAATATCCTGGATGAAACATTTTATTTTTTGATTTTTTTTTAAGTTTATTTTCCTGTTTTTTGGGAAAACCTGAAAATCTGAAGTGGATTTCAGTTCCTGGATTTTTTTTGGCACCCTTCCCTCTCAAAAGTCTTATTTAAGGCATGTAAAAAATATTGTTTCTTTCAAAATACTTAACAGGCAATGCTAACATTTTCAGCCAGATCTAACAAGGGAATGGAATTTTTCATAGCAAGGAGACTCTTAAGATATCTTTTTCTTTTTGCAACCAGTGAGTCCAGCAGGATCCTGAAACTGACACTGGCCAACTCTGCTCTTCAGTGAAGGTAAAAATTTTGCAGTGTTTATTTACAAGAAAACTACTGAATACTTTTGCAGGAAGAAACCCCTACTTTTACCCACTGCTAGTAGTTTACTGAATTGAAATAGAACACAACCAGTGGCTCCCTCCACTCTAGCAGGCTATGCACATATACTACTTTTTAAAATTTTCTGTTTCTCACTGTAGTTAATAAAATCAGGCCTAGATGAGAGATTCATAGTTAATTTTCAGTAGCTAGTACAGTGTGTCTCAGCCTATAAAGTCCTAGAAGTCTTGGGCTGTGAATTCCTTGATACTGACAAGCCAAACAGCTTAGAAATTATAATTATAACTTACAAGTGTCTTAAGGGTTGTTCTTCTGACATAAAACTAATTTCATGTTTTTATTCATAATGTGAAATAGACGAGAGGATGGGGCCTTATTTAGATTGAGCTCCCAGAGATATCACAGGCTCTGTGTCCTGATTATAATGGGAAAAGATCACTTACTTCATTCCTTGTAGCTAGTTGACTCTTTCTGTGTGCTTTTTTTTGACAATCAGGCTAACAAAAAGTGAGATTTCTTTCACTTTTCATTCCAGCTTTGTTCATAGACAGACACCTACTGGTTGTTTATTCGTTAATGGTAGTCATACCAGAGTGTATCGGGTTGTCTCCTGGTGAAGTGGTTCTAGCTTGACACCTCCTTTTGCAGGAGTGATGAGTGGCCACGTGACTTCCTAAATAGAGAAGTGAGAAGGTGAGACCTGGAAGGAGCCACAGAGAAAGCAGCTTCAGAAGGTGAGAAGAGTTCCTGTCTTCCTGAAAGAAAGCATAATGTTCTGGAGACAACACACCACCCAAAACTCTTCCAGGGCTTCAAAGGTTGAAGGTATTCAAGAGGCATGCTATGTGTGTTCTGGTACCCCAAAACTCATTACAGCTGTGCCCCCAAAGCCAATACCACTCACGTTTTAGCACACATGATGGGATTGGCAGCTTCTTGGAGGCCCAGGGTGAACCAAAGCACAAAAATGGGGCTAAAGCCGAATCCTTTCACAAATCTCTATATAGAGGAAAACACGTCAAGCTAGATGGAGGAAAGGCTGTAAGAGACTAGTGAGAGAGAGAATGGGTTTCCATTTGTTTACTGAGCCTTCCTTCCATGCCTCAGGAAACAGACTGGACTCATGTGCACTGCTGGGGATTAGGAGTTACTCTACTGAAGTAGTTGAGTTGTGCTGGCCTTTAGGTGCTTAAACGAGCTGTGATAGTTTCAATCTCAATTTTTTGCATGCAGCTGAGGATTTGCATTATGTAGAAGTCCACTTATTCCCACATAAACATGCAAGGCCAGCACTGGCAAATTTGGATATTGAACAAGTAATATAATTTTAGCTAGGATAGGTGAAGTTCCTCACTTCCCTCTGAGAAGATTCCATGCTTTTATACTGTTGTGGCAGCTGAACCAGCAGCTGTCATGGCCAAGGGGCCAAAGAACTCAGGTACAGGAGAGGCCCGCTGGTGAGCTAGCTCCAAAGTCTAAGATCACCCCAACTTAGGGTGAGAAAAGCTTCTCCCATCAGGCCTTGTGGTTCTGTGTACATTCCGTCTGTCTGGTTGGCCAGTGGCCATATGCCCCTTCCTTCTCCCCACTCGCTGTTGTGTTACCTCACCTCCCTTCTGTACCCCTTTATAAGTGTGTCAGGGCCATCAGGTCGCTCTCTTTTGTCGATGGACTCCTTCGTTGTGGTTTAGCAGTAAAACCCCACAGAACTCTATACTAAGGGCCGCCTCCTGACTCTTTGCCTCTAGTGACGCCTGAGCTGGCCAGCTCAGTGTGAGCATGTGCTGCGTGCTTGCATCGCACGGGTGAGAGAGCCGGCTGTGAGTGTGCCAGGCAGCACCGCCGGAGTGTTCCTCGCTAGGGAACGCTTCAGGAGTAACGCAGCAGCCTTTCCACCGAACACCCACACAGCGATATACTTGCTGGATTCAGTCAGATCTTTCTTCAGAGAGATTTGAAATGGGAACTATCTTAAAAGGATGTTGTGAGGTTATGCAGAGAGAAAATTAGAAGGGTTAAACCCCAATTAGAACTTAATCTGTCAGCTGCTGAAAAGACAAGAAAAAAAGTTTTTACAAATATGTCAGTAACAAAAGGTCAGGGTTTCAACATACGAGCAGCAAAGAAGGGACTCAATTTATGCATTGGCTTTCTCATGCTGTGAGAGGTTAGTGGGAATTTAATTGTTCGTACGGCCCTAACTTGCTTTTAGAATACGAATCCTTTCATTTTTTGTCTTTCAGCATGGAATAAGGAGTTTAAAGAACCTCATCATAGTTTCTGCAGTCATCCAGGATTAATTTAAAGAGGACTTCTGGACAAGGATATTTCTGACATAAGGTCTGCACCATAGAAAGATAGAGAATTGTACAAAGTTATCTGCAGTATTTACTTGCGTGTGGTACTGAACCAAGGTGTGACTGAATTGGACGCTACATTCATCTCTTTGGACAAGAAATATTTGGATTGCCTCTCTCGACATCCCTTTATGCTGTCCCTTTATATTGTCTATTATTATTATTGTATCATAATAAATTATTATCAGTAATAAAAATATTTCTTTATCATACCATTAAAAGTTGTTAATTGTCTTGGGTGGTCTTCTGTGTTACCTTTCACTTTCTTTTTCATTTTGGTCAGGTCTCTGTTGTCCTTGTGAAACTTGCTTGGATTAGACTGTGATGCATGTCTTGCTGCGCTGATCCAGATTGTGGATGATAAATATCGAAGAAAAACAACCTGCAGCTGCTGGAAAATGCACTACAACCTCTGTGATTGCAAAGAAAAAACCCTAGAAGGTCAACTGAGAGAAAGGTTTCCAGCATAGTCAGAAGGTAGATTTCTGTAAGGGAAATGAAAATCAATTGCAGGGTGTGTTTGAAAGGTGAGATTGGGTTAGTTTATTACATAGAGAGATTGGCTGGAAGAAAGTTCTCCATCTGGATTGGTTTTTGCTCACGGAAACTTACGTTCATATCCTGGACTGCTGGTCCTTGCTGGGCCCATTTGCATTAATACATCTGGAACTTCTGCTTAATAATAACAGGTAAAAGATCTCTAGGAATTTTGTAGTGATCCCTATGTCCTTGGAGAATACATTTTTAAAACATAAATAATTATTATTTAAATTCTAAGAGAGAAAAGTGAAGTTTTTTTCAAAAACGTGTGCCAAGCTGATGAACAATATTAATTTAATTTAATTATATTCATGGGTTACATGATTTTGCACTACCATAGGTTTGAAAAGAGAAGTGAAGAAGAGAAAGGAAAGGGAAAGGGAAAGGGAAAGGGAAAGGGGAAAGGGAAAGGGAAAGGGGAAAGGGAACGGGGAAAGGGCAGGGGAAGGGAAGAGGGAAAGGAGAAGGGGAAGGAGAAAGGGATAGGGAAGAAAAGGGAAGAGGGAAATCAGGCAAAGGGAAAAATGGAAAGAAAAGGAAAAGGATAGAGGAAGTCTAATCTTTGTTTACAGGGAAAATACCTCAAAAGGGGAAGAAATGCAATGATAGTTCCTGGGTCTAGCTCCTTCAGTCTGAAGCAGTGAGGATGGAAAGAATTGGGTGCAAGCTGGGAACACAGGTGGCTGTGTTGCATGGAGGGGGATAACTGAGAAAGAAAAATGTTACACAGAGGGAAATGGAAGTAGAAAAAGAGAGGAGATGACAGGAAGGAGCTCAATAAGAATATGAGGAAGAGAGGGAAAGAAAGGACAAGAAGAGAAGCACCTGATGAGAGACTGCAGTTTTGAAAACCTTATAATTAAGAAATTTGCCAGTGAGTTCGGGCATCAAATGAAAGACTGATCTTCACCTTCACTTTCAAATCACTGTGTCATATGTCTAGGATGTCCCACAATACCTGCAGAGGTGTGTTTAATTTCTTCAGTTATATTCAGCCTGGTCTGATTATAACTATGGAGGAATTTAACATTCCCCACAATAATGTGCCTGACAGTTCAACTTGATATATATGAATGAAACAAGATCCCTGTCTCCACTACTAATAAATGTTCAAAGTGTAGGATTTTTGGTGGAGAGTAAGGAGAAATATACACTGTATAGCATTAATTGCATATCTCTCAAGCATGAAATTCTGATATATTATGACTTTTAAAAAATATATGACAATAATATATTGCATACATTTCAGAAGAAAATTATGTCTTTACCTTGAAAATCTACTTTCTCTGACAAGCTGATGTAATCATTTTAGTGAAGGACGAGCACTGTAGAGAAGAAACCTGCAAATATTCGAAGGTTAGAAATGATGAACAAAAGGTTGAGGGTCTACTTTGCATGCAAATAAGTAATTCATCACAAATCTATAAACCAATTAGTAATGAACTAATTATATTGCTTAACAACTGTATTTTTGATTAACATATAAATAATTTAGGTGAGCATTTCTTTCGTCATGCCAGTTTCTGCTATTATTTACTTGCCTTGTCATGACTGCTCTTAGATCACATGCCCCTTATAAAACATTTCCCAATCTATTGCAAGGACGAGTTTGTTTTAATGCGCTCAGTTAACACCGCTGGAGCTATTAACAAGCTTATTAGCATAATCCATTGTGATATATCATTGTATAGAAGTTCAGCTCCAGAACTGAATAGGACTGGGAAATGGCTTTGAAGATTTTATGATACAATAACTATCCATTTGATAAGCAATTAAAAAGATATTCTGAGACACTAAGAGTGAAGACAATGACAACATGAGGTAAAGAATGTGGTTTGAGAGCAGAGGCTGCTGCTGCCTGGTATGGGAACTATGTGAGATGTGTTGCTCCTGCTCCTTAGCCACAAATTGCACACTGCTGCTGGTCTCTAAAGCTGCAGTAACAAGTTGGGCCTGACTTTGTCTTTTTAAGCAAGGAATAAAGGAACAAAGCAGTTTAAGGTTCAATATCTTCTGCTACCTCACCCATGATCAATTTCTTGACCTCTCAAAAGAACATTTTAATACATGGCTGAACATCTGATTTTATGTCGTCTCTTTGCTTCTCTCAAATTTCAAGTTCCTTTTCTTAGCTGTTTGCATTATCCTTAGTGAACTTCTGCAGAAAGAAACAGAATAAAGGTTACTGAACACATTACCACACATTATTGTTCAAAACTCGCTCTGTATAATATGGCTGTATTGAGCTTTAAAAAAGGGACATTCAGTGAAAATAGCAGCATCTCTATTGTGAAAAAAGTAGCTCTTCAAGAAAGTGTTGCTTTCTTTGGTATGCAATAATTCCGATATGCTGGTACTTTGTTCAGCTCAGTTCTGATTCTCCAGGGATTATTAGATCAAAATGTCCATTGTCCATATAATAAGAAATATTCATGATATCGTTCACCTCACATACAATTTTTTGCTAGGCTATTTCAATATCTTACATACATTAATTTTTTCTTCCTCCTGATATGAAATGGAATGGAAAGCTGGTTTTTGAAGGCAGCATGATCTACTGTTTTACACAGAAAATGGAGATTTAGTTTCCAGTCTTACTATCATTGCCAGTTTCTTACACCAGTGTTCTAAGACTGGATTTTCCTTTTTTAAAACTGGTATCAAAACATAAAGCTTTTCAGAGTCTTTTGGTATTTTTTATTTTTGCATGAAAAGCATTTACATCTTAAATGAAAGGTGTTACATGGAGTGTGATATCTAAGGCAATAAGTTTTAAATAATTTTTCTTAAATCCCCAAACAGGTTGTTTTATGAGGGGGACATTATATCTTTAACTGTTTCAAATTTGATATATTTTTAAACAGTCTTAAGAATTGTAAGACAACAAAAGCATACCCAGACTGAACCACTTCCTGCTTAATAATTCTCCCCGCAAACAGATTTTTTGAAGGTAGGCACAAGAGAAGGAGTCCAGTACCCTTGGGAGAGCAGGTCAGAAGCATGCTACTGCCCACTGCAGTCTTGTGACCAACCACATTTACAAGATACCTCAGAATAAGAAGGACTAGAGTTTACTTTGGCATTTGCTTTGAAGTAATCTTCCTGGGACACATTTTTAAAGCTATTTTTTGGTTGAAAATCTAAACTTTGGGGAATGAAAATTTAGACCAGAGATTGGCAGGTTTTTAGTAAAATGTGGCTATATTTCTCTTGTCTAGAGAACAAACACTGTAAGAAAATGTTCTTGCTGTTCAGCTGTGATAATCAGGCACATTTCCTCAGAGGAAGGCAAAATTAATTGTGGTAGATGGAATAGTGTTTTGCATTTACTGAATACAGAGAACACTCAAGGAAAAAAGTCCAACAGTTAATGCAACTCTCCTCCTTCTGATGAGGGTGATCAAAGCTGCTGAAGTAAAGGAGAATTGGATGAATCTTTGCCAGGTTCTGGTTATTAATAGGTCCTGGGAGAGCTTCTTAAAGTTGTTCAGAGGTTGCTGAGGAAGAGCTGGCCTGAGACTGCCCTGCTTGCATTGTGTCCTGCACCACTTTTGCACCATCTGAGAATTAGGAAAGTGCAACAGTGAATTAAAGCCACCTTTGTCTGCTAGTTTGAAGTCCGGCATCCTCTGAGCCTCCCTGAAACCTGAGGACTCAGGCCTTATATATCTATTTGTTTGCCAAGAGATTGGATGATATATAGGGTGTCATCATTTTAAAGTGGGTTCAGACTCAAAACTGTGGGTTTCATTTGAGTGCGATGTGAAGTATCGTATACCTCTGGCCAAGGAACTGCAGCTCATTTAATAGATAAATTGTGATGAGAAAAATGGCACAATTTAAATATCAGCTATCAACAGGAACAGGGGAGGGGGAAAGAGAGAGAATGAGAGGAGTCCAGCTTCTTTTATTACAGCCATCTTAGTGCTTCGACAACAGGTAGCAGTATTACATATTCCCTTTCCACTTTAAAGCTCTGGTAATTTCCTTCCTTGTGTCGGGCGATTTTATTCATTGTTTCCTTGCAGCAGTGATTGATGTTCTGAGCTGCTAATCTCTCTGAGTGATAACTATTTTCATGTAAGTCCATGAGTCTATGACACAGGCTGCTCGGCCAGGGCTACTGCTGACTACTTATTTTGTGCCTCATTTACATTTCAATCTTGGCCTCATGAATGTAAAACCTAGGCTGCAAATTAATAACAGGAAGAATATTAGACCGCTCCAGAGTGGGGGAACAATGCAAATCCACCAGAGCACAAGGCTTTACCATTGTGTTCCAGGAGGGACTCATTTATTGGCTGGCAGTGAATGACATTACAGAGAATGGCATATCCAGAGTGACACAAATTTATTTCTGTCCCCAGTGCTCCAGTATATTTTCATAGAATCAGGGGGCTATTTGTCTAGGGACAATTTAGTTTCCATGAAAAATTTAAATGGTTTCTGTGGAGATAGTGGAGTGAAATTTAATTTGTTTCTCATTTACTACAGCAGGTATGAAAAGGAGAAAAATTGGATGTCTGATGGGCTGAAATTGGTGCTGTCCCTCCCCACTATCCCCAAAAGGCCTGTGGGCCTATATCATAGAGATTGAGCAAGACTACCTCATCCCTCCCCTCAGAGAATGGTAACCTTAAACCAACTTACAGAAAACCTTTGGGGAGGCTGCCAATCACCCTGAAAACAACATTTCCATCGATCCCCTGTCTGTGTGATTTATGGCTTCATTTTACAGTAATTGAGAATTAGTGAGAAGATTAGCAAGGCTCAACACTTCACCTTGATATGCACACTAAGCACCGTAATTTGTCACTAAGGGATGTCGGACACTTTTTTAGTTACACGGGGTTCCCATCTAATTGAATTTGGAGATAACATGGAAATTAATTTGACACAGGAAAATTTTGAATACAGCCATTTCCTCTATTGTAATGCACAATACTGGGCTGCATTCAGGGGCAGCTATATTGATCCTGATCACTTTCAATTGTGGCCAGCTGAAGGATGGAATACACTAAATCTTATTTAAGCTCATATGAAAGCAGTTCATCTGCAGCAATCTGTGGCAGATAAAGAATATTACCTTTCATTTTGTCTGACTGCATCAAGATGAAGTTTTGAAAATTTACTTCTTGCAGCAAATATACCAAATGTCTAAAGTCAACAGTTACAATTCAATTACAGACCAGCTCTTGTGGGCTGTTTACAGGGTAATTTGCTACTTAGGCAGCAAATGAAAATACTAACTATACTCTCCATGCATAGAGAAGTTACAGCACATGGAGAAGCCCCAAGGAAAGATGAAGAAAAAAGGTTCCAAACTTCTCAGCAATTTAAAGCACTGCACATTGGATTAGTCTTGTTATAGCTTGAGTTGTTTCATACACAATCATTTTTTGTTTGTTACTGAGCCAATTTGTGGGAAGTTTATTTTATCTTGGAGGCTTAGCATCTGAGTCACAATGAGGGGACACAGAACAGACTCTTCATATCTGAGAGATGCTCTACCACAGGACTTACCTACATTTATATTTTTACATTATTCCAACTTTATTTCCTACAACCCCCTTTTATGGTGTACTTTACCCTTCAAATAAGGACTTTGGTTTAAACAAACTGCTTGGAGAGATTGTTTTCGGAGA
>VYZQ01043637.1:0-11205 GCA_013400655.1 Mystacornis crossleyi
CCGCGGGGCCCAGCGCGGCTGCCGCGGCCCGGCCCCGCGGCCGGCATGGTGCTGCTGTCGGGGCACGGCGAGCAGCTGCCCGGGGAGAGGGTCTGCCCCACGCCCGCCGCCGCCAAGGAGATGCCCGGAGCCGAGGCGGAGAGCAGCCCCGAGCAGGGGGCGGCGGAGGCTGCCGCCGAGGAGCCGGACGAAGAGGAGGAAGAGGAGAAGGAGGAGGAGGAGGAGGATTGCGAGGAGTACGAAGACTTCTCCGAGCTGCCCGACACCTGCAGCATCGCCTCGGACGACTCCTTCTACCCTCCTGGGGGGCTGGAGGACGACGACGAGGACCTCTGGTCCCTGGAGGGGGACGAGCGCGACAGCCCCGAGGCGCTCAGCCTCTTCCGAGCCTGCTGCACCAACAACAGCATCGTGCTGAAGGCGCTCATCCGCCAAGGCCCCCAGGAGGAGGAGGTGCAGGAGGCCGACCGCAACCGCAGGGTGAGCATCCCGCGCCGCGCCCCCGGCAGCCCGGGCATCCCGCCCGGGCCAGAGCGGCTCGGCTGCCGCCGCCTCCGGAGCGGAACCGGGGGGCAGCAGCCGTGCGGGTGTGAGTGACGGACGCCGCTCTCGCTTCCTGGGATGCTGCTCTGCAGCCCCGTGGGGGACGGGACCCCAGGCAGCGAGGAGCAGAGAAGGGCATAACTCTTCTCCTTGCCAACCCCGACTTTCCACCTTTGGCTAAGGAAGGGTCCGGTTTACGGGATGAGACAGAGGTTTGAGATTCCAGTTTTCCCGCGATCAGTTTTGAGTTGAGTCTTGTTTTCCCACAGTTTATTGGGGACCGAGAGTGGCATCACTGGTAATGGTTGTGTTCAGCATCAAAAACCCTTCCTCTTTTCTGGGCTGTTCATCCCCTGCAGTACTTTATTGATGTTCACCTTGAAAATTTGAACTACTGACAAAAGTTTATGTTTGGGGTTGGGGGGTGTGTGTTTTTTTGTTTGTTTTGGGGTTTTTTTTGAGGTTTTTTTTTTTTTTTTTTGGTTGGGTTTGGGAGTTTTTAAAAATTATTTTTATTTTTTCTTTTTCCTTTAGCTCTCCCCAANCTTTTTCCTTTAGCTCTCCCCAAAATGTAAGCTTGTTCCTCGTTCCTAGACTGCCAAGTGGGGCTCGGGGTATTCCTGTGCTGAAATCAGAATCAGAGTTCTCCCCTTGTATTTACTTTGTTGCTCAAGATCTGTTTTGGGGGTTTGTGTCACTACAAGGTTTGTGGTTCAGTTTTTGCCTGTTACTTAGTTAATTGCAGGGACAGAAGTGTACTTCACTAAATCAGAAGGTGAAAATCTGGGAAAGATTTCTAGATTAATATGTAACTGCGACATTTTAACAGCAGTATTGAAGATTACCAATATCACTACGGTTTGTTTTAAACCTAAGAAGTTTTTTTTTTGCATAAGCAATCTGCAAAAACAGTTCTGTGACTATTCTGTGACAGCAGTATTTTGAAAGGAAATCTGTGTTGTTTTAATTGGGCAAGTAACTTGCACATTCTGGAAACGTAAGTGCTCTTTGCATTGAAAAGAATGCCGTGATTTGTGTTTGGTTCTGTCTGGAGAGGGGTTTTTCTTGTGTCTTAGATATGTGTACGTATAGGATTTTTCCTACAAATATCTTTACTTCTGCTCCAAAGGATTGGTTTTAATACAGATTTTTAGTGATATGACTTACTGTAAAACTTTTTAAAAGTTGTATTAACACATCTGAGGGAGAAGTAACCTGTGGCGTGAGGGTAGGAATGAGCAACATAGGACAGAAATAATTTACATAAATTCTGCTGCCAAGGCCAGGATATGGCGTGGTTATGCTTTAGTTGGTAACATGTGAGATCCAACAGTACATTACAGGATATTTTGAAGATCTTGCAGATACACCTATCCCATATATTAGTACTGTGCCTGAGCTGGAGCCCAACCCCAGCTCTGACATTGTGTGGGGCTGGGCTCCAGCCTCTGCTGAGGTCCACTGATTCAGCATGTCTCAGGTGCATGACGATGCGGGAGGTTTGGCCCCTCCGTACACGTGGCATAAAGGGCCAAGTGCCCCAGAGCTGTCCCTTCTGCAAAGGTGGCCTTCCCGCCCAACAGAGGGCAAGCAGCTGGCTGTGAAGCTGAGGGAACCCTCACTCTCGGGGCTGGGGTCCTGCAGACCTCAGTCAACAGGTATCACAAAGTTCAGCACAAGCATCAGCCCTCATCCCGCAGCTGCTCTTTCGGCAAAGGTGATCAGATCAGGGTTGTGAAAGCAGCAAATCCACCTGTGTGGACAGCCCTCCCTTCACCATCCTCCTCCCCAAAAAGCAAGTTGCTCTTTCTCTCTTCAGCTTCAGAGAAAAGAGACAAAATTTTAGTTTGAATCTGAAAAGAAAGTTTATTTTCTTTATTCATAAAAAAACCCCACAACAATAAAACAAAACAAAAATCTACTTAGGCAAATATTCCATTTAACCTGAAATTAATCACTGGCATAAAAGTCTGTTTTCTTCATTTTTTTATGAAAACAAAGTAAAAAATTCTGGATTTCAGCAACTTGTGAAGCTACAGGAAAGATGTGGTAGACATGAGTTAACTTTCCCTCTGCCTCCCTCACTGAAGTGCACCTGTCACAGCAGCACAGAGCAGGACAGTCTGTCTTTTCCAGAGAGATGTGAATGGATTGGGAGAAATCTTTTGACTAGGAACCTGAAGCTTCAGATGTGACTCCTGCTTAGGGATATCAAGGCAAATTCTCTTTTTTTTCCAAAGGAAAACCAACTTTTTAGAGAACTTTACCTGACAAAGCGGAAATTTCACCCAGGTTTCTATTGCCCTTTCTGTGGATTTTGAAGCTCTTGAATTTGAATACCAAGTCATTGGACATTACCCATGAACAAAACAATTTTGCTGCCACAAAGTAACAGAACAAGTTACACATACCTATTCTGCTAATGAAGTTTTGTAGTTGCTGAAACTAAAACTACTGTTGGCTTTCGGCATCTTCTTTTGCCAGGCTAATGTTTGTCTACAATGCTATCTTGTATGTGTTTATTGGAAAGGTCTATTTTTTTTTCTTATATTTTCATTTTCTTTTTTTTACCTTTCTTTTTTTAACTTTTTTTTCTTTTCCTTTTTTTTTTCCACACTGAAAAAATAAGATGAACTTGTGTTTCTTCTAAGTTTTAGTTTCTTTTCCATGAGGCAGGAGAAAAAATGAAGAATAACTTGCTTTTTGAGAAGTGGGCTGGTGAACGGAGGGCTGTCCAACTGATGATATTAACTGTTTTCACCATCCCGATCTGATAACCTCAGGTATGTATGTACAGTACAGTTTCATTTTCACAATTTCAAAATCAGGTTTTCTTCAAAACAGACAAAACAAGTAACAAGTTATTGTAGTAAGACAATACTATATTTTGATTCTGAAAGTAAATAAACTCAGCTCACAAAATGTAACATGAAGAAACTTCCAAATGCCCTAAATTGGGCACAAAGAGCCTGCTTTATTTTTAATTAGTTTTACCTTTTTCCTAAAGTTTAAGTGTGTGAATTTCAGATGTAGAAGCAATTCTCCTGAAAATGCTAGGGTCCAGAGGTACCCTTACTTATTTTCCTCCACCCTTTGTGCCAAAATTCATCAGTTGTCTTTTTTGAGTCAATTTGCCAAGCCTGGATAGTGGCTTTTGGTGTCATTTTTTCAGAAGCATATTTTCCCTGTAGATTGTTCATGAGCTGCAGAACCTCCTGCCAGGCACAAGTTTTCATTAAATTCACCTTCCTGCAGTAAACCAGACTCCACAACATCTGATTTATTAGTCACCGCATGTAGCCTGAAGATCTGTACCTTCCCTGTCTTGTTTTCATTACTGTCAAGACAACAACAGTTTATATATCATTGACTGCAGAGGATCCCCAAAGGGCTGATCCCCTCGTCTTCTTTTGCACTTCTGTCTGTGCATGGAATCCTGAAAGACTGGATTGGTACTGCTGATTTCCTGTCCTTGCCCAAGTCAATACTGAAATATTTGGAAAATAACTATGACAGCATATAATATACTAATCGTACATCGTGCAGGGTGACCTCTCATTCTTTAATGTTTGTGTATTTACCCTAACAGTAAAGAGGGATTTGAAAATAGGCACAGGAAAATAAAATCATGGCTCTGGTGAAATTTCGTGACCTGAGACCATAGTATCATGTAGCTAATGGTGCTACTTTTCACCTTGGTGTATGGGGACTGGTTCTCCTTCCTCACTAGCTAAATTTCTAGAATTTCAGATATTTTTATCTCATCATCTTAACATCACTTAATATCAAATTTTGCCTGGTGACCAGAATTATATATATACTCTGAAAGACAGAGTTTCAAAATCTGGTGTTACCTAACTGCAGAATGCAAGCAAATTTAGAAATTTGCCATGACAATAGAGAAGGCATTAAGAGATGGGGGAGAGAGAGAAGAAGGCAAAGAACATTCCCTTGCCAGATTGAAAATAATCACTGCAGCTGATCCACAGAAAGGTTTTGTGTTGATTTTACATGTGGCATAACACATATTAGCAAGAATATTCTGTTGTAGTCTTTTTCAGTTTTTCTTTTTTTGTGTCACTGTTCAATGAGTCTTTTGTCCAGTTCCATGGACAGCTATGGACATAACTGTGGGAATGTTTTTCCGAATGCAGCCTAGGCTTGTTTGTGTGCTGCACACTGTGAGTGGGTGTTTTGGAATGGCATCACTCACCTGGTTTCCTTACTGGGTCCATGGCAGTATCCGAGGCATCGGACCTGTCATGTTGTTCTCCTTGCCCTGTGCTGCAGGCTGCTCCTTCGGCTCTGTACTGCCACAATGGAACCGCTTCAGGAAACTCACCCAATTTAGGGAGCATTACCCTTCAGAGTTTTTCACAGAGCAATGCACAGTGAATCCTCCACGGAGTTGACACCTGAATTTGTCTTTGCCAAAGGGCTGGGCTTCTGAGATTGCAACTGGTTGTGAAGGACAGGAAGCCAGTGGTTCGATTCCCACTTTCTGGGTGACGGAATTTGTTTTGGATTATGCTTTTCTAGAAAGTCATATATCACAAAAAGTGCCAGAGCTTGTGTAACACTCCATTAACTTGTTTTATTATTATTTTTTTAATCTTCAAAATGTTAACTTGTAAAAATAAAAAATCAGGAATCCACCATTTTCTGGTAAGGGATGAAGTTCTCCCTGTCACATATTGCTTTTCAGTTTTCATGGCACATAGCTTAAGTTATCCCAGGTCAGAAAAAGGATTTGAAGAACATCATCTGCTACAGTACTCAGAATATTTTTTTAAATTATTATTTTCATAGACAGCTTCAGTTCCTTCATATTATCTTATACAAAAAATTTACATGGACACAATTGTATTGAAACTTAACGTCACGAGACTAAACCATGAAAGGGAATTTTTGAGGGTGAAAGTGCTTTTAAAAATACCCTAACAACAGAAGTAATCTAATCTAAATCCTTAAAAAAGTACAGAAATACTCAAATACAGTAAAAAATGTCCCTGGAAATACATGTTTGTGCTTGAAAAGGAAGTGAGTAAGGTATAGACTTGTAGATGTCAAAAAAAGGGATGAATTCTTCAAATACAGTAATTACAGCTCAAGGTAAGCCACCAGAAAGGAATAGACAGAGCATGGAAAATATGAAGTGGACTGGCTAAGAGGGAATTTGGTGAGCTAACCAGAGCAGGAACCAGACTGACACAGGCAGGCACTCAGAGGCATTATCAGAAGAGCGTGGGCAGGTTAGCTGTCTGCCTGCTCTTGTCTGCATTCATCTGAAGTGTTTGGTGAGTAATGCCTTTGTAAACATGGCACAAGAAGATATCCTTTAAAATAACCTTACAGAAGAAAAGGTTTGTGCACATAACATCATAATTTCTGTGGATTAAAGAGAACAATTAATAAAGACCATGAGGGTGTGTAGACATAAAGAATGGGAATGCAGGTCTTTAGCATACTGTCGGAAATGCATGGTCAGAGCAGACTGTGTCCTCCATGGAGCTGACAGGTAGTAAGATAAAATTTGTACTTGTGTCAAAAGCAGCATTAGGTAACAGACGTAACTTGTACTGGAATGCACAGATACAGATTTGAAGACCACATGAGAAAGCTGTGCAAGTTTAATCTAATTTCAAGTGGTACAACTCCTAGAGAAACCAGATGAAGAGTAGTTTCCTTGAAGAATTTTGACAAATTGCTTATGTATATGGAACAGGAGGAGTGTTTTTAGTCTGACAGTAGCCCAGGAGTAAAGGTCACATCAATCTTCAGTTCTACTTTAAGCAATGTTTCACGTTAGTGTCTTAAATAAAGTATGTGGACTTGCAGGGCTTCTCAGAGATGCAGGGATGATCCTAGTTACCCAGTTGAGTACAGGTTGACTCCAGATGGTAAAAAATACAGCTGCATTTTAAATCTAATGATAGCCTAACAAGATGGGTTGTCTGGGACAACTGTCATCAGTAAATGTGACAGATATATAACGTGTTTTTAATATAACATTTCCATAACACATGGGACTTTGGGATGCCTCACTGCCTTTTCCTTAGGAGCATATTTGAGCTTTATTTCACAGTGCACAAAGTGACACTGCTTATGCCTTCATCCTATTAGGAAATTCAGATTTATATTCTCATGGAGGAATTAGTCAAGAAGGAATATTTACACTAATTTTCTGTTGTAAAACTTCCTAAGATTTCTCAGGGAAATTTTATTGAGGAATCTTAGGAAGTTGAAACAGACAACACTGCAACAAAACATCTGATTGCTCTGAAAAAATGGGTCCTGTTGAGTTTCAGTAGCATATAGGAGGTACTGGACTTCAAGTATGCTGGGAAAGGAAGTGGTTCCAAAAGCCCCAATATTCCCAAATTCTTCAGTTCCAAGCTAGGTGCCAGTGTGGCAACAGTGGTGCCTCATCTTACCAAGGCTTTAGGTCTCAAAGGCAAGGGTTCTGAGGAAGAAAGAAGAAATGTAGAGCTGTTCCTGCCTCAGGCAGCAGGTTCAAAGCTGCCTGCTGAGAAGTAGCAGAGGAGTGGTGAGTTCGGGTGCCAGCCGCGATGGACAGCAGGTCTCCAGTGCCACACCTTTCAGCGTCATCAAGGGCCTAACTCTCGCGTCCTTTGGTCCTGCGGGTGCTGGAAGTGGTGATCTGGGCTGTGGCTCTTGGAGGCTCCCGGGTCAGTGTTGACAGATGAAAAGGCAGGGACAGGGATGTCAGCCCCTCATCACGGAGTTGCCTTTTCAGAAGTGTGAGACTTGATCATTTTTCACTCAGTCTGACTTGTTGCTTGGTTTCAGGGGACATTTCAAAAAGGGTTTTGAAAGAGGTATTAATGTTCGCTTTTGCATGTGGCACAGAAACCTCTTGCCAGCATCTTAATTTTAGTCACATGGTCTTGTATATATGCTTGGGAATATAAACGATGAAAATAAGTTGAAAATCAAAAATGTCGAATAAGAAGTAAAGGTAATCAAAGCATCTATTTGGAGTTATCTAAACATTTCAGCAGGTTCAAAATCTGTTCTACTACTCAAGAAGAAACAGACAGAAGGATAAAAAAACCTAAAGCTCCGTTACACATTTTGGAAAATATTACGGTGTGACAAAGACCAAAAAAAATCAGGTGTTTTACTGCAATACTTCTATATTTTGGTAGTACTTTATCTTTACAGAGGAGATTGAGTAGTAACTCTTGTGTGACTTTACAGGTGTTGGTTGCTTCCCACCAGGTGAGCGGAATGTACGTCAGGTTTATTTAAAATAAAATTTCATTAAAACTTATTTTTCTTCCTCTAAAGAGAAGTGATACATGATCACCAACTAAAATTCACTGTTAATTTTAAAATGAAGATAGACGTGGAAGTTTTGAGCAGCCTTTTACTTACAGAAAATCGTGCAAGATGAGCGGGAGGTGTGTGTACATTGCCAAAGGAAACCATCGCTGGCGCGAGAGCACGTGCAGCTCAGCTCACATCCACCCGACTCAGGGCTAGCCTCCCTGGTGTGGACCGGTGGTGACCACACAGCCAGAGCTTGGCCTGGATTTTCCCTGAATCTCAAGCTGTTCTCCTAATCCGTTAATAGTTTTTAGGCTTTTGAATTCAAATGCCCAAACTAGCATCGTTTGTTGTGTTATGGTTTTGGAAATCGTTAACTGTGCTGGTACTAAAATTGGTAAAATACCTATTTGCACATGTTGTACGCTTATTTCAGATATGATAAGAAAGCTTTCAAGGAGGATAACAGACATCATAAGATGCTCCAGTTTTTCCCAAACTGGAATTTTGGTCACTAATTTCCATACTTTTTCCAGGTTTTATACTTTGTTTAGACAAGTTACTCTGTTTGGGACAGGTTTGGGGGGGTATTTAGCAATTGATGTAAGTACTATATTGCCTGTTAGAAATTTTCCTGCATGTTCTTTCTGTATGATCTGTCATTACTCTGTCGCATTAGGTTTATCTTTTGTGACTGAGGTAGAGTTGCACTAAAACTAGTGGTAGATTTACTAAAAACTGCCGGTAGATTTTTTTAAAATAGAAAAGAAAATCTGTGGAGAATGTGAAAGCAATGAGGAATTCCCACAGGCCTTATTTGAGACAGGAGTTCACCTTTAATGTTTTCATAAATAAAGTTTCTCTCAGAAGATTACCATTTTAAATTATTTAAAATGTTATGCCACGTAAGTTTGAATTTACCCATTTCTAAGTGTGCTTTAATTAAATGCAATAATGGAAACCCTCCAACCTGGGCTAAATATAATCTTGTAGCATACTCAGTGAGTCACAATAAGAAATCATCAAGTACTGTAGGAAGAGGATTGTTCTCACAGAGTCTGTGGTTGCACATCTGGCAGTGAATTAGCAATTCAGATTGTACCCACTGTGGGAAAAACCCACTGTGTGGAAATAGTTCCCATTTTTCAATTCTATTATTTTCTATTATATCTGTTAAATTCCATGGGGAGCAATTTGAAAGCAAGATGATGCAAAGTGGGAATGACTCACTGTTGGGCTTTTGTCACTTCACACATTTCGGATGTGTAACGTTCTGAGCCTGATCCTGTGATACCCTCTCACATATGAGGGTTGGGGATTTTTTTTTTTTCTGGTCTTTTGCCTCTTTGTCTCTTAGTACATGAGGCGTCGTCTTTGGGACAGCTTGCGTGTAGACAGGCCAACTGCTGCCGACAAGAGACGCTGCCAGCAGCCACCAGAGCTCAGAACTGGGCTCGTGGAGAAGTTTTGAAGTTTTGTTTCTATTACTATAGCAGGGAGGCTTATGCAGAATCCATTGTTATGAGTTTTCTGAAGTTCAAAAGTGACAGATAATGGAACATATTCAATCTGTTCATAAAAGGAGCCTTTCAAGCAGTATTCGGTTTCTGTTTTTTCTTTTTTTTTCTTTACAAAACCTAGCTATCTTGCTATTGGGAGCTAATAGAAGACTCATCTCACCTGTTTAACATTTGACTGGGAAACATAGGAAGGGTATCCGTGTATTCATAAAAAGTGTCTTTAAGTGTGGATGAAACGAAAGAGAAGACTTTCTTTGAAATGTGGTATGGTACTTCTGTGTATATGCAAGCATCATATGAGTTCGATAAAGGATCCAAGAGAAGGCAGAGTCAAAGCTCAGCTCCACAAAGGAGTTCATTTAAAATATTTTTCTTTCTAAAGAGTTTTCTACAGATTTTCTATAAAAAGAATGAAGTAGCAATAGCTTGTTAGACAAAGAGTGTAGGGTAACGTGTACTGGCCAGATCTGCAAAATGAAGTACCGCAAATAGTAATGAAATAACACAAATACTAATGAAATCTAAGTGTTTAGACTTACAGAGCCCTTCTGAACTAGTAAAAATATAAACACTGTAGAAGAGTTTTCTGGTTACACTGAGACAAGCTGTAGTACACAGTAAATGCCTAGAAGCCTGGAACAATGCCAGCCAGAGGAAAACTATGTCTGGGAAGCGAAAGGTTTTTTTCCCTGCTGTACTGCAGGCATTTTGCAGGCACACCGCTGTGTTAGGTGAGTCCTGTCTGCAGGGAAAACTGGGCAGCACAACCGTATCAGAGACACCGCTCCGCCACACTGCTTCAGCAGCACTCCCCATGCAGAGCTGCCCACCTGGGATAAAACACACAGTGTTCCTGGAGGAACAGCCTGGCCGGGGGTTTCAGAAGAGAGTGAAACCATTCATGGGTGACAGGGAAGCAAAACACTTAATTTCAAGGCCTCTGGGAACGGTGTGAAAGCCTCTTGTACCCCAGGGATAGGTGCAATCCCCCAGGCAGAGATTGTCCCACAGCCTGCAAGCAGTGGCTTGGGTGGTTCTGGGATCCCCCAGTAACCTCGTGCCAGCACCAGTCAACGGGAGAGAGACCAAGCTGTGCTGAGTCCTGCTGACATTTATGTGGGGCGGGACTGGACCTTCCTTGCCACCTATTTATGGCTGTGCTTTCTTTTGTTGTACTGCACTCGTGTTGTATGGTCTGCAGGCATTTTGCAGGCCAGAAAATTCTTGCTCTTGTGAGGGTGCAACAAGGATGCCCTAAGTGTGAAGATACCCATGAGCAGAACTGCCTGTGGAATAGGAACTGGAACTGAGTACTAGATACATGTTAATCTTTTTAGTACCTTACTTGAAGTCAGATGTCTCAGTGCATTTACAATTCTTATCTCCATAAAAGTTCCCATGAAGTGTATAGGATCCTTTACATATATGTGGAAAACTCCTTGCGAAGCAAGATAATTAAATGTGACAGGCAAGAGCTGCCTCACCTAATTACAACTGTGGCAATAAGAATAGTTACCCAAAGACTGTGAAAAAGTTGCATTTGAATTTTAAAAATATGATCAGATGTCGTAATCCTTTCCCACTATACATTACCTCCCAATCATCCTGTTAGTGATACATGAAGCAAACACTGAAATATTTAATACTCAAGTGAGACTTTTTAGAAGCAGTAAGTTTGTAAAGCACCTCAAAGGAGGTTGTGGTAAGGTGGGGGTCATCCTCTTTTTCCCAGATAACAAGTGATAAGACAAGGAGAAATGGCCTCAGGTTGTGCCAGGGGAGGTTCAGGTTGGGTACTAAAAAAATTTCTTCACTGAAACAGTGGTTAAAAGGGGAAGCTGTATGAGGAGTG